>CM033461.1:2178431-2412175 GCA_019425755.1 Amaranthus cruentus | reverse complement strand
ACGGGAATCTGGCTAGGTGAAAATTAAATCTAAGATTTTTTTCTGAAAATTGGTGCTTTAATTTGTTTTTCAATTAAAACAATATTTGATTATATTATAGAAAGTTTATTGACGTATAATGTTATGATTGCTCGAGGGAAAGGGATCGGTTAGGTGAGAATCGAACTCAGGACTTTTTTTTGAAAAGTTGTAATTTATTTTTCAACTGAAACAAAAACTGATATTTTCTCTTATAAAATTTATTGACGTAATTAACAGAGCTTAAAAGATAATAAAAATTGTATGTTGGATATAAATGCAATAAAACAACATTTAATTTGGGTTATGGTGTAATTTAGAAAGTGTTACATTGATTATATTGTTCCTTTTGCATGGGATGTTTGTGACCGAGTAAAAGGATTGAACTTTCAAGAAAGGCCGCGGTATAACGCTGGTGGTTTAACATTTTTGCATTAAAAAGTAGAGTTGGTGTAATCGGACATATTATTCTCTTTGTCTACAAATGTAGGAACATGTGGGATTATATAATGCATACAATAACATACAATAATATACTCCCTCCTATTCACTCAAGTTGTCTTATTTATTTTTAGACACCATTCACTTATCACTCTTAATTTGGATTTTACTCTTAATCTATAAGTTAAAACATAGTCACATGAGATCTTGTTTGATTCGTCTCAATACAAAGATTATTAATATCAACTTTTTATAATTTTTAATTAACAATAATTTGAGATATTAAGGGTTAAAATGTTGTCTCGACAAGTGTGAAAAACAAAATGGGACAACTTGAGTAAATAGGAGGGAGTATGTTTCAATTAACACATAAACATGCATGTGCAATTTAATTTAATTATTATGCAAAAACTTTAGATTAATTAATTAATCTAAAGTTTTTGCATAATAATTAAATTAAATTGCACATGCATGTTTATGTGTTAATTGAAACATACTCCCTCCTATTTACTCAAGTTGTCCCATTTTGTTTTTCACACTTGTCGAGACAACATTTTAACCCTTAATATCTCAAATTATTGTTAATTAAAAATTATAAAAAGTTGATATTAATAATCTTTGTATTGAGACGAATCAAACAAGATCTCATGTGACTATGTTTTAACTTATAGATTAAGAGTAAAATCCAAATTAAGAGTGATAAGTGAATGGTGTCTAAAAATAAATAAGACAACTTGAGTGAATAGGAGGGAGTATATTATTGTATGTTATTGTATGCATTATATAATCCCACATGTTCCTACATTTGTAGACAAAGAGAATAATATGTCCGATTACACCAACTCTACTTTTTAATGCAAAAATGTTAAACCACCAGCGTTATACCGCGGCCTTTCTTGAAAGTTCAATCCTTTTACTCGGTCACAAACATCCCATGCAAAAGGAACAATATAATCAATGTAACACTTTCTAAATTACACCATAACCCAAATTAAATGTTGTTTTATTGCATTTATATCCAACATACAATTTTTATTATCTTTTAAGCTCTGTTAATTACGTCAATAAATTTTATAAGAGAAAATATCAGTTTTTGTTTCAGTTGAAAAATAAATTACAACTTTTCAAAAAAAAGTCCTGAGTTCGATTCTCACCTAACCGATCCCTTTCCCTCGAGCAATCATAACATTATACGTCAATAAACTTTCTATAATATAATCAAATATTGTTTTAATTGAAAAACAAATTAAAGCACCAATTTTCAGAAAAAAATCTTAGATTTAATTTTCACCTAGCCAGATTCCCGTCCTTCAGCCTACCTCCTGTAATCCCAAAAAAAGTTCCCATAATAAACATTATGAACACTCTCCTTAATTAATCTCACAAAACATTTGATAATCTTAGTATTGTTGCTAAGCTTTCATGTTATTATACCACAAGCAAATTGCACTAGGGTTCTTAAACAATGCTATCTTGATCATCACAAAGTTAATGATCAAGATGATCAAGAGGTTAGCAAGTGGATACAAGAGAAGATTAAGCTTTTCTTACAAGGTTTTAGTACTAACTCTCCGTCGCCTCCTTCAGGGTCCAATCTTACTTGCAATATTCCGATTTGTTCACGTAATAAATAATTGTTTTTCCAAATTGATTGTTATATCAACTTCATCTAGTCTAAGTATAATATATTTTTATATATATATATATATATATATATATATATATATATATATATATATATATATATATATATATATGACTAAAGACGATTATTTAATTGGGTATTATAAATATATTTGTTTATTTTTTATTAAATATGTAAGAAAGAAATATATATTGGAATTTGAAATTATTCATTTAGTTAATTTATAACCACGAAATACTTGCATAACGATGTATATAACGATATACTTTTAAGCTTTGACCGACTACTTGAAAGGACTAAAATAATCCTTTAGTATAGGTGGGGTTATGTTTAAAATGACATACTAAAATAATAGAATGATATAGAGTAAAATGACTTTAATTTTGGGTGTTTGACAAACGATTGATTATTTATAACTTATTAAAATGACTTATTAGACACTACAACAAATTTAGACACTTAATTTGGTCTTTAGTGGCATATGTAATTGTCACTATAGTCTATGGTGACATTTGTGAGAAATGTCACTAGATCCTATGTCGCTAAAAGTTTTAGTGTCACTTTTTAATATGCCACTAAAGACTCTAATAAATACCACTATATCCTCTATATACATTATAAGAAATTTGAAATAGCGACACTTAAATTAAATGTCGCTAAATATATCCCACTAAAAGCAAATTATGTTGTAGTGAGACCAATTAATTTTATCAACCAATACAATTATTATTTGATTTTAAACTCGTTAGTGGGAGCAACTTGTTGTAAATTGACTGAATCATAACACAAGCTCGTTCAACCGACTAGTTTACCAAACGCTGCATTAATACACCATGTGGTAAATTGAAATCAAATCCTACACTGTATCGATTACAAATAAATGTATAATAAGCAAGATACTAATAAATAATAATATAGAGTAAAATTGTATGAAGATAATAGTATTGGAAGCTCTAATTTGTCAATAAAATCTTATAGGAATAATAAAGTTGTATTTATTAAGTTTCATTAATTTAAAAAGTAACACATTTAATGTGTACTAGTTCATACTAGAAATTAAAGAACAAATAAATGAAATTCACTTGTTCTTATTATCATGGTTACACCCACCAGGAATGTTGCATCTGTGATTGTAGCTTGATGGAGGAGTTGGACTTCTTCTAGAATTTATTTTAAACAAAACTTTATTAGTCTCATTTTTAGTCCCTTTCACCACATCATGATTCCATTTTCTAACCCTAATACAATTTGCATGTTGTATATTTACTTGAAAGCTAATTAGCAACAATATTAAGATCATAAAAGGCTTAATTACTTTGATTAGGAAGTTCATTTAATTTGATGGTTTTATTGTATGTATTTTATGATGAATCAATGAATAATATTATGGGTAGAAAAAAACTTGGTTTTGTAAGTGTATATGTAATGTTTTTGATATGGCTTGTTTTTGATATAATTTAAAAGAGGGAGAAATATATGTATTTATAATAATAATATTAATCTTTTTGGATTAACATAATTATATGGGTTAGACCTACATTTTTATATATTATATATGATATGATAATTAGATATTTTTAATTTACTGAATCCTTTCCGATTTATTATTAAGTTATTTGATGAAAATAATATTTTAATACATATATAATTTATTTATTTATTTCCTCCCTTTTCAAAATATATATTTCCTATTTAATAATATTTGAAAAGATATAATATGTTTTGTAAAGGTAACTGATAGATAGTTGAGTTTTATCAAGGAATCAACTCAACCAAAAAAGTTAATTGCGCTGATGGTTGAGGTCTTAAGATATGTTATGTTCTTTAACACGCCCCCTAACACAAGAGTCTATTGGGCTAGAAGTGTAGATGAAGTATAGGCCCTCCTCATATCTTGCGTTAAATATTCCACTTTAAATGAGGGGTGGTTGAGATTCGAACTCGTGATCTCTTGTCACGCTGGCTTCTGATACCATAATAATATATATAACATATATAACGATAACGTATCAATATCTCAAAAAACATTCTAAAAATACTCCCACAAATCAAAAGCAATATCCCATTTGAAATTTGTTAGAAATATTAAGGCAAGAAGGAGACTAAAATATATATGAGATCGTTAGGGTTAACTTACCTATAAAGGAAATAAGATATATGCTTTGAATTGGAATAAGTATAAAGTTATATCACCATCTCTATAGGCTCGCATGTAAAACTCATCTATTTCGCATAAGTGTTTTATTTATTTGTCAATTTATAATTTATTCAAATTACAAAAGAATTAATTTTGTAGGAAAATGAATAAAGAATAAAATAAGTATAAGAATAAAATAAAAATATTATTTTAAAATATTTGTTTTCTAGTTTTAGTTCTATTAATAGTGTAAATTTTAGTATATTTTGTTTACACTTTCATATTTTATGTACCCATTTTAAAATCAACACATTAAAATTATAAAGTATATTATTCATTTTTTGGATTTAAGCCCAATGTATAAATTGTGTCACCGGCCACGTTCACTATAAAGTAGTAATATATTATGAAGTAAATGAATGTCAACATATACATACAAATATATTATCTCTGTCCTCACATACTTGCTACATTTTTATTATTAACACTATTTATTGTTCAAGCATATTTTATACATTGCTGCTAATGTGTAAAAAAAATATAGTTAAGTGAAATCTTATTTGAATCGTCTAATCGCCTACTTTCATAATATTAACTTTTTATAATTTTTTAACGTATATGATTTAATGTATAAATGATTAAAATAACGTACGTATTAAATTGCGTAAAAACTTAAATGTAAGAACTAGCAAGTATAATGTATTATTATAATACATTAAATACTTGTACATGTTCGATGCTGTTTCTAAATTTCTCGACAAAGAATGTCTGTTTGCAGCAGCTAGCATCTTTATTAAGGGACAAACCCACTATTTACGTGTACTTGAAACTTCAATTCTTTTACCATTTCTCAAATAACAAAAGTATATGCATCAAACTCCTTGCCTTTTCATGGTCCAACTGGGATGATCATGGGTGGGTCTGAAACGGGTCCAACCAGACTCGGATTCAGACCCAATTAATTTATATATATTTTGATTATATGAAAAGAAAATTAATGTTAGGGGCAAAATTCATACGTAGAAGACAAATAAAAATGGACAATTTAATATTTATAAGGGTCTAAGGGGCGGATTCGGGATCCGGATTTCGGACCAGGACCCGCAAATTATTTTTTAGATCAAGATCCGACCCGGATCCGATGGGTCTCAAAAAATAAGACCCACACCCTTCAAAAAGGGGCAGATCCGGTGGAATTACATGTGAATTATTTTTTCTTACATGTAGTATTATGAAAATAGATTGAAATTATTTTTTGTAAACTTATTGGTATAGATTAAAGAAACTATTATAGAAATTAGAAACACGTGCAATATATAAAATTGTTAGTATGGAGATACATAAAAATAAGTTTAGTAGTTAAATAATGATGAAAGTATAAATTATCTTTATTTTATTTAAAATTTTTATTAAAATGTAAAAATCAGTATGTAATTTGTAATCTTACATTTAAGTCAATCTACACCAAAAATTAAGTCGTTGTACTTAGTTTTACTTTAAAATAGTTGTTTTTCTTGAAAAGATATGAGTAGTTATTAGTTAATGACATATTGGTCAAAACAACTTATTATTTTTCTCTTTTAAAATTTCAAAATATTGACTGATAGTAATTATAGTAAAAATGACTTAGAATAATTCAACTTTCACTTACTAAAAAACATTATTGTTCAAATGTTGATGGTTAATAACCATAAAAAAGAAAAAATAATATAAAAATTTGAAACTAATTAAATAAAACAATCTAAATAGTAAAACTACTTATTTACTCGATTTCAATTTCAAATTTATTAAAATTGAACTTTGTTTTTTAATTTTTATTTCTTTTGCAAATGATATGTTTTACGTACAAGGGAAATGTTATTCTGGTGTACATACTTTTAGCAAACATCCCCTGAAATCAAATTTGAATTATTTACATTTTATCAAAAGTTAAAATATTGTATGAAAATTAATAAAATATTAAATTATTCAGAGTAATTAAATTTTCTAGTGAAAAATAAAAATAATATGATAACTAATTTGTTTTGAAAATACTTTTTCTTATAGTAAACTTTTGAAACAATGACCAACATAAAAATCAGAACATTTAACAACTCAATCTTTGGAACAATGACCAAACTTATCATGTTTTCAATGAAAAGAAATTTAAAATACACAAATTCTTGCCAGATATCTCAAATGCGACGACCCATTATTAATAAAAAAACAACTTTCAGAAAAATGCGTGTTGTGTAATCTTATTTGAAGGTGGTGTTATAACATATTGAAGTTGGTATTACAACTAATTATTAAAGTTGGTATCTCCAAATAGATTATAAATAATAATACCAACTTTAATAGGTTATAACACCAACTCCAAATACCAATTTTAATAGGTTATAATACCAACTTTAATAGGTTATAACACCAACTTTAATAGGTTATAACACCAACTCCAAATAGGGTCAAACGCGCGTCAATTTTCAGATATTTCTTTTTTTTATTGGTGGGTCTAAGCTTAGAGAGTCGTCTCTTATATAAATGCTCTCTTAGGAGAGGCGCCGTTTAAAATAAGATCTTTATATTATAGTGTTTATCTTATTTAATTAAAATACTCCTAATAATATATCGCTCTAAAAGTCGAACAATTTGTACGTAATTCACTAAAATATTGTAACATAACTAACATTAACGTATTATATCAATTGTTACAAATTAATTATTGACCAAATCAACAAAAGAATGTCATGTTATAATCAATTTTCCTTAAAGCCTATACATCATGTTTCCATTTATAGTATAGACACAACTACTAATATATACTTCACCAACACCCCTAACCAACTTCTCACCAAGCTAGGGAAAAATGCAAAAAGAAGTGTTCACACTTGTTGACCAAAATTTGACTCCAAGAGCCAAAAAAAAAAGTTTCCTTTATTTTAAACCCTATGCAAAACTTGATCATTTTTTGCAATAGACTTACTAGAAGGCACAACTTGAATGTTATTATTATCCGAGACTGGTAGAGCAACCACCGCACTCGAACCCTTGTCGATTCCGACGGCTTTGACCTCCATGGTGCAACGTCCCTTGCTACTCTTGGGTATGAATGTGCACGGGCTAGCACCTGTACCCGTTGCTGGGCCGCGCTTAGGCAATGATTCTAAGAACAACCATTTTTGCATGGCTAATTGGTCTTCCTTTAAAGGCCTCATTGCTTCAATTTCAATAAATCTTGTAGACAAAATTAGAATCATTATCATAAACGTTACATAGTTACCCTTTCTTGACAGTTGTTGCGAAAAACCCATTACTAGCAAGTTCTATCAAATCCCTTTTGAACAAAAGCCACTTATATGTTAAAAGCAGAATTAAACCCAAAAGGCGATGAATTAAGATCAAATTTCGATCAAATATGTAGTTTTTCTTTTGCTTCTTTATAATGTTAAAGAATGAAAATGCAAGTAGATTATGTGTAGTCATGGTATATATATATATAGTGCATGGAATTGTACAATATAGTAGTGGTTGAAGTATAAGAACAAATGGGAAAAGATAGCTTTGACTTTTCAAAGAAGTGGTTGACAATAAAAACTAAAAGGGTGCTTGAATTGAAAATTTAAACATAAAATAAGCAGTGTGGAATAGATCAAAATATGACTCACACGGTTAGATTGAATAACAATCACATAGTTTAAATTATTATTAGTCACAAAAAGGAGGGGGGAAGCATGTGTTTCTATGTTCATATTACAAATATAGTAACTAACAGTAAGCACTTATTTACACACAAAACAATGTGAATAAAAAGTGTTTATTTCGGTCGATTTTAAATTAAGTGTTTCCAATCAGTTTAAAATCGATTTTTGTATTTACATTGATTTTTTTACCCTCTCTCTCATTCAGTATATGTGTCTCATTTCTATATTAAGACAAGTCACCTCAAATGTATCATTTTTATTTTGGGTACTTTCCTTTTACCGCATGTAATCCCATTTGACTACCTAAAAATTGGTGAAAAGTCAAATGTGACACATATGATGAATATAAGGGAGTATGTAATTTTAAAGTCGAATTAAATCGAATTCAATTATGAAATCAGATAAATGTCAAATGATGGTATATATTTAAAACACCTTGGATTTATTTAGAACCTTTGGGCGGAAAATGTTATTTGAAAATGGAGCAAGAATTGCTGGCTTTTTACTGGTACAAGAATGATAATAGGTAACTATTTGGTGCTGGTCGGTCAGATGTGGATCGAAAAAGAGACAACTGTATACTTTATAAGAATATATAGTTCAACCAATTTCTAAAAGTATCGGTACGGTGCAAACTTTAGTAGTGAACAATTTAATTGTGACGGCAAAAGTTGTGTTGTACACTTGTACTTAGGGATGGCCCAATGATTATGGAGTATATTTGGGTCGGGTCCGGCTAGATTTAGATTTAGATTCAATTTTTTATTTGATCCACATTTATATGGTCTGAAATATTTAGAATTGTACTCCGGGTCTAAGGTTTGAATTTGGGTCCAAACAATATTTTTTTCTGAAATTTTTTTAAAATATAGGAGTATTATATAATTTTCGTCTACTCATATAATATTATTTTAATATTTTCATCTAATAAGGATCTTCTAATATTTCGTACTTACATGATATGGGCACATGTTGGATCAATGTAGTATACGCCCGCTTACATATAGCCTAACATGATACGGTCAGCAGCTATGCACAACATGTCAACCAACCGTTGTTACAGTGGGTGATGGGTGTGCCTTGTTCACCATTGTTCAACATTTTGTAAGGTTGACACGGCACGATGACTGATGCAAAGGTACAATACATCAAACCATCCTTTTACGATCAACCCGACTCAAATTCCAAGTCTAATAATGGTTGAGCGAGTCTAAAAATAAATATCCACTTGAAATAAGATATAGATGAGACAATGCTGCTCTCGTAACTCGTTTAGTTATTGATATTAAATGATGTAGATAAAAATAAAAATTTAACCTAACTTTAACTAAACATATCACTAGACAAAATTCATAATCATAATCATGTTTGTTCTTCTCTAGTTATTATTTGACTTGCAAAATCCATAATGCAAATTTGTGGAGAAAAAAATTCTTTAACAGTGAACGCTTCATTACCACGAAAATGCCATATATTTCATGAAAATTAACTCTACAGTCAAATCGTTTCGAAACGAACTTCCAAATAGCAAACTAGAAAATAACAAAAAAAGAACACATTACTAAATGAAAAAGAAATTTCTTTGATGATTATTGTGAAATTTTAACAGCATTTACATTTCATAATCAAATTGCATCTTCATATCTCACCAAGAAGTCTGTTAAAGACTGTTTTACTATCTATTTCCATTAAGGTTCTTCATTTAAGGAGTAGTCCTGTATATGGCTGAATTTCTCGAGACAAAATCATCGCCTTTCTCCCGACTCCAGGAGGAAGACTAGTCCATACAATCAGTTCGAAAAAGCAGTCTGCAGCTTCTCCTTCAGATTCTCAGCAAATCCATTCTGTGTTTGGATCGTGAACGTGTGAACAATCGTATTATCTGTTGTCGAAACATTAGCTTCCGGAGCTGTAATTTGATTTTCCAGAAGTGTCTTTACAACCCGCGAAGCAGGATGAAGATCCAAAGGGAAACTAACGTGCACAAGTGAATCGTCTCGCCTTGTCTGAAAATCAATCTCGGGTATAGCTATGTGTTTATGCACAGGATTAGCCAGACCCTTTTCAGCTTCAAGCATCCGAACTTTCATTTGGAGATCAGTGATATAAGATATAGCATCACCGAGCAGTGACGCCTTGTCCATTTTGGAAATGTTGGGAACAACGGCTCTCAATGCGTAGAATCGTTGGTTAAGCTTCTCTCTTCTTTGTCTTTCCGCTTCAACATGGTTCAATGGCTTTTCTCGCCCATTAGCCGGTTTTCTACCTCTTTTTCTCGGTTTTGGCTCACTGGCTTGCAATACTTCGTCTTTAGCTTGCTCCAAACCCCCAAATTTAGACGATGATCCATAGGCACGCACATCACTCGCATTACTTCCACCAACACAAGACTCTGCAGAAAACACAGCACCATTTTCCAACTTCCGAGTGATATCCAAGTTGTTCGACTGTGGTCTAGGTCCACTAAGGCTAAGCTCACACCCGAAAATTCTAGGAACCACCTTAGCCTGCACAAAACGAGGTTCACCAAATATAAGCTGCGCCATCTGCACCAAATCCCGCTCTTCCAAAACCATTCTAATGGAACCCAACTCTAATACTCCATCCTTCACAGGTACAAACACAACAGTCTGAGATCTAGCCGAGTTAGCTAAATATGCTCGCGACTGATAGTGATCCGAACACCCTGTACCATCGGATACCCAAATCGGTTTCCCACTAGTAAAACATTTAGCAGGACCCAAAGAAGAGTCTAAACAGAACCAATAATACATTGAAATAAGGTACAACATCTCTATATCTGATACACTATCCAATTTTGCAACAAAATCATCCTGTTCTGATCCCACAAAACAAGCATGTAGCTTCTTAAGAATTCTCTTCTTTGCCTCATTTTTCTTACTAATCTCTCCATTACCTTCCCTACTATCTCCTCCCTCCAAAGCTACAATCTTTTTCGGGTCTCGGAAATGCCCATCACCCCAAATCAATACTGATCTACCATCCTTCTTAGAACTCACTACTTGCCAAAAAATTGCATAATTCCAATTAGAATTCTCAACAATTTGGGAAAGTCCTTGCTGAAGATTCAGTTTACTACTTATTGGTCTAAATTCATTAAGAAATTCTTTATAAATTCTAGATATCAAAAATTCACATGCTTCAACACCCACCACAGATTCTAGCATAGCCTTATCCTCCATTTTAAACTCACAATTTACTTCCATTAAAACTTACCCAGATTCAAAATCTGAAAGTAAAGATTAATTACCTACTAGGGTCTGTCTTAATCATTCTAACCTAAAGAAATCCACATTTTTTTATCTGGGTATCTCTAAATTTATAGCATAATTAAAACCCAGTAAGCAATTGGCAAATTTTAGCCCAAAATCATCTCTAGAAAGCTAGAAAAACAATTCTAAAAAAGGATTTACCTGGGAAAAGGGATGGAAGATTCTTCAAAATCAGCAGAAACTACCACATAATTTGAAGTTTGAACCAAAGGTTATTAATTGTGGGACAGAGTGATGTTCATGTATAGCTAGGGTTTCAAAAATTCAGTCTTTACTCCAATAATTAATCATTTTTAGGGGTGAGGGGTTATCTACTCCATTTTGCTTGTGTTTATCCTTTGGAACACGAGATACAGGTGGAACAGTTAAAAATACAAATTATGCATCATGTGATTCCGAAGGGCAAAGGGTATTTAAGTGACGTGCAAGAGTAGCAACTTCAAAAGAAAAGCCAAAGGAGTAGTAATACTAGGATTATTTACTATTTAGGATAATGCCCTCGTGGATTGGTGGTTGACGGTTGGAGTCTTAAGGATACTCCCTTGGGGAAAACGAGAAAAAGAATTGTTTTAGGAAAAAAAGTGTGGAAAAGCATGAATGATATGAAATGATAAAGGAGGTATTTGGCAAATTAGCTTATTGAGCAATTTAAACTTATTTGGATATAAATAGAGGGTTGGGTGGTCAAATCAGCTAAAGATAGTGTTTGGTGAATTAGCTGGTTGAAACAGTTTATTGATACGAATAAGCTGTATTTGAACAAGCTGCTTATAGCAGCGGGTACAAAATCAGCTGGTCAAACCAGTTAATAAAATCAGCCACTATAATCAGTTATAGCTCACTACAACATAATTTGCTTTTAGTGGCATATATTTAGCGACATTTAATTTAAATGTTGCTATTTCAAATTTCTTATAGTGTATATAGAGAATTTAGTGACATTTATTAGAGTCTTTAGCGGCATATTAAAAATTCACATTAAAGCTTTTAGCGACATAGGCAGGGCCGGTTCTGGACCCATTCGAGGTAGGCAACCGTTTAGGGCCCCCAAGAGAAGAGGGATTCATATATATTATCTAGTAAATTATTAGCAATATACTAAGGTAGAGCAGCTGGGTAGGTACTTTACTCCAAACTCTTAGATCCTAGGTTCAAAACCTATATGATTCACTTTTTGAAAAGCATTAATTTTCCTCTCTCTTCAATATTAATCTCATCTTTTTTGTTGATTCTTACACTACTTAATTCCTTTTTTAAATCTCTTTTTTGAAAATGGAATTCTATGAGAATCATCATTGACACCCTTCTACAACCTTAATCTACTCACTGAATCATGGCCTAAGTTTTTCAATATCAACTACTAATTCACAATTTATTGCATAATTACACTAATATTAATATTTTTATTTTAGTTGTGTTGTTTTATGTATATTATTTTGAATTTTATATCTACTGTTCTCACATTATTAAAAATTGGTCATTTATTAATTTTAAACATTATATATATATATATATATATATATATATATATAGTCATCTTGTTATTTACTAATTTAATATATTTTTAGATATGTAGTACTCCTATTAAAATTGATAGTTTGTAAAAATTTAGCTATATAACACTAAAAATGATATTCGTTAATTTTTTAATAATTAAAAAAGGGCCACATTTATTCAAAAAGATAAAAAAGAGAATAGGGTCTCTTCATTTTTTGCTCCGCCCCTGGACATAGGATCTAGTGACATTTCTCACAAATGTCATTATAGACTATAGTGACAATTACATATGCGGTATGCCACTAAAGACCAAATTAAGGGTCGCTAAATCACTTTATGGTGAAACTTAAAATAAAAACTAATAATTATTACACTAAAAATATGAATTAGTGACATTTTTTTAATTTCACTAAATTCAATGTCGCAAAAACTAACTTTGTTGTAGTGGCTAGTGGCTACTAGTTAACAGCAGATCAACGCTTATTACATTGGTCAATAATTATTCAGCAGATCATCTCACTTAAGTTGGGTAAAATGGTTGTATCGTTGTTGCGTTTACGAATTTAAAATTTTTTCATAAAATAAATGTTCGCAGTTGTTGTTTGTAAAAAGAAGTCCAATGCACAATGGGCAAAAAAAAATTTTACTATAAAGTAACATCGTTAAAACAACCCATATGTAAATTCTTCTATTCTAGTTATATAATCCCTTTTGACCAATTTTTAAACAACGAATATTATTGTCTTGAGTTCACATGCATGCATAAACCAACAATATCACAATTACAAATAACAATGAAAAACTGAAACATAACATAAATGTACTTAATTTATTGACTAATAAAAGTTCATAACGTGCACATTTTATTAATTACTAGCCATGTTCAACGATAGATAAGCTAGTATATATTATTGTACTTTCACTTCACACCATTACTTACTTACGTTACTAAAAGTTAATTAATGATTTTATTGAACAAATAAAGCGAAGGAAATTAAAAAAGTTATGAGGCTGCTTATGTAACACGAGGGGTTCGAACCACAACTCCAGTAGAGTCCACAATAACCCAAACACGGTCACATCTGAAATCCTTTGTAAAACCGCTCCTTTCGTGCTTAACGATGCTGCGTACGTTTGGATTTTCTCGTTCGATTATTGCAGCTGCCTTGTACCCATATTCTCCCACTAGTTCCGGCCATTCTTGCTTCCCTATCATTAATTTATTATTTTACATGTTAAAACAAATATTCCGTTCTATTCGGCATGTGTGTCTCATTTGACTTTTTACTATTTTTTAAGGTCAAATGGGATCACATGTGAAAGAATAAAGTATAATGTTTTTAAACTTTAATAGAAGTAAAATGAATAATATTTTCAGTTGACGAAACAAGCCAACTAAAAGGTCAACAACCAATAGCCAATTGTCAAACGGCCTAAAAGCTAATAATGTTTGTATACAGTAAAAATTTATAATAGGATAGATTTATTACCTGGGCACTCTCGCGCATTCATGAAGAAATCCATGCCTCAATATGTGCGTTAGTTAGTATATCCTGGAGCTAGCGCATGTTAGGTAGTAGAAGTCCATATGAATATATAAGCCCAGTCTATGCATGAATCAAGGCCCACCTTTTGGGGGCGTGGAAAGCCAGCAGAAATCAGCGTCCGTTTGTCCAACTTCTTATACTACGTGGTACTGCCACAGCCTGGTAGCTAATAGCTATTCTCCCATTTCTTGCTCGGAAGTGGACCTGGCCAGCACGTGGGCAGCCCGCAGCCTAAATACTAACGGCCCGTTTGGATAGCGGTACTAAATAATGGTAATGAGAATGATTTATAGTGTAAAAAAGTTTCATATCATTTCCATCGTAATAAACTTTGATAAGTTCTTTTTGTTTACAAATTTCCATTACCACCTAATACCACAAGAAAATAATATGATTGAAGTTGGATAAGCGACATGGCCAAATTGGAGCGGTTTTGGGCCCATTTCGGGTGCCCAACCGCACAGGGCCCCGAAAATATGAGGCCTCATATTTAATCGCATGTTTAAAATATCAATTAATTAAATTGTCTCAATTGGCTAGACATTGTCCTACTAAACCCATTTCCCTGTGTTCAATACCTGCTACAACCAAAATTTTTGAAACAATTATATTTTTGAGTGGACCCATATTCTACTCTCTCCTCACGTGTAGTATCTACTCAAACATTCTGATTTTTGATTTCTATTCTCTCTCATACCTTTATTATTCATCCTTCCCAAAATAATTTTTCATCCTTCCCAAAATAATTTTTCATCTTCTCTATTCTCTTTCTCAAGGTTTCCATCTCAAATTTTTTTCTTCTGATCTTTTTGATATCCCAAACGTTTTTTATATTGATAATCTTTGAATATGGAATTTCTGATTAATTAAAACAGTTGTATTAGGAATTTTTGTAAGTTGAAACTATTTTTTTAGTTACTTATAAAGGGCCCCATTTTGATCAAAATTACAAATATAAACAGAGCCTCGACAATTTTTACTTCGCCCCTCAAAAAATTTTTCATCTAAAATTATACTAATATTTTATTTTCATTACCACTAACCTAAGGCCGTAAATTATTTAGAGTCATTTTCTAAATTATAGGAATACTACTATAACAATAATAAATGGTACATTGTATAACAGTTAACATATTATATATCTTGATATTTTTGAATTTTTGATCAACTATTCATTACACTCACTAAGATATGTGACCGACTTAATAGCACTGGACGACACCATTTTGATTTTTTCAGGGCCCATGTTAGGTATCTTCTTTTAATGATAATTCTAAGGTTACGTATTTTCTTACGGAAAAAAGGTTGGAAAAGTTTCCAAACTAAGTATATTATCACTATTCAAGTAAAAAACAAAATACTAAATACATATCTGTTATGTGTAATTAATCACTTGTGATTTCTGATCTGTAATGATTCTTTTGTTTTACAAAGTTTACTCTGATTTTCAATTATTTTTTTTCAAAAAAACAATGTTCATTTATTTATAACGCAGAGAAAAATTTAAGAATTGAACAACATGAAATGAATAAACGAAAAAAGTAAGTATTTATTTATGTATAACAATGTTCACTATTTCAAGTATTGATAAACGAAAAAATTAAGTATATATAACTTTTTTGCATAACTTATTTGGGGTAGGCTAACGACATTGGACTATATCAAGTAGAGAGAAAAAAATTAGTTTTTCAAATAGATAATAAAAATTAAATCTCTATCAAAAAAGCTCTTAATTTGTACGCAAAACCATTTATTTAATTACGTGTATAACTTGTTTCAATGCATAAGTATTACTCATTGAGACTTTGTGCATCTTTAGATACTTATTTTTGTGGGTAAAATATGCTAAATCATGTATGACATCACTTTTATGACTAGCCATTTAACTAAGTCATTTGTAAGATCAAAATTGGAATACTATTGCCATATTACTTTACCTTTATTTGTACAAGTCTACGTCTAAAAATACGTAATATTGTTCTTAAGTACTGAATTACATTACGTTCCGTATGCAAATTAGTTAGTAGTTAACTAGTTATTCACTGTTAGTAACCTCGAATATTTTTGCTGCATCATTATAGAAATATTCAAGATTTATAATTTAAGTTTTTATTCATATATTGTAAATAATTGTACTTCTAGACCAATAGATTAGTATGTTGATTGTAGTTAAGAATAAATGTTAAATTATTAGAAAATAAAAAAATATTGACGATAAATAAAAACAAAAGTTAAATTATAAAAAAGTAATCTAAACATACAATTGGGTATAAGGTTTAATTATTGAGAAATTTCACATGGTAGCATCCAGTTTTGATGAAATGCCAGTGGTAGCACTCTTTTAAGAAAATTCCACATGGTAGCATCCAGTTTATGCACTATCTAATTGCCGTAGCATTTTCCGTTAAGTTCTTGTTAAATTCATCATTTTGTAAGTTTTTTTCCACATGGTAGTATTCAGTTTTTGTAAATTTACTATTTTAACTTTTAATTTACCATTTTAATGTTTAATTCACCGTTTAATTCATTAACGCTCATAAATATTTAATAATTTTATTGAAAAATTATAAGAAACTATCTAATCGGGTCGAAACAAGTACTTATTCGCCTATTTTTCGATACGTAAACGGAAAAAGATATTTGGCGTCATTTTTATCTATCATAACGATTTTTTTTCAAAAAACGAACGTTGCAATTACCCTTATGGGTTAACTCTTTCGAAAATCCGGTCGAAACAAATACTTATTCGCCTATTTTCCGATACGTAAACTGAAAATAATATTTGACGTCATTTTTACACATCAAAATGATTTATTTTTTGAAAAAACGGACGTCGCTACTAACCTTATGGGATTAAAAATATAAATGTTAAATAATTTTACGGAAAAATAATTTAAACATTTAATTCACCATTTTAATATTTAATTAATCGGTCAAAACAAGTACTATTTCGAATAAGTACTTGTTTCTATCGAATTTTCGAAAGAGTTATCTCATAAGGATAATAGCGACGTCCGTTTTTCAAAAAAAAATCGTTATGATGTGTAAAAATGACGTCAAATATCATTTTCGGTTAACGTATCGAAAAATAGGCGAATAAGTACTTGTTTCGACCCGATTAGATAGTTTCTTATAATTTTTCAATAAAATTATTAAACATTTATGAGCGTTAATGAATTAAACGGTGAATTAAACATTAAAATGGTGAATTAAAAGTTAAAATGGTAAATTAACAAAAACTGGATGCTACCATGTGGAAAAAACTTACAAAATGATGAATTTAACGCAATTTAACAAGAAGTTAACGGAAAATGCTACGGCAATTAGATAGTGCATAAACTGGATGCTACCATGTGAAATTTTCTTTAAAAAGTGCTACCACTGACATTTCATCAAAACTGGATGCTACCATGTGGAATTTCCCTATTAGTTGTTCCCACTTCCAATCAATCCTATACAATGACAACATTTGAATAAAAAAAAAAAGAAAATTCAATTATAAACTTGGATATGAAAATAAATTGATAATATTTGAACTTTAGACCAATTATAAAATCATTCTCTTCATTTTGTAGAGAAATAACTATAAATTTTTTTTTATCTTTCCATCAAATTTTTATATACTTTTCTTATATTGAAAATAATCTCATTTTCTTCCACTAATTTTCATCAACACATTAAATTTATATTTTAATTTCATCTACGTAAACATGGTTCTTATTGTTTTATCTAATTAACCAATGGTGAATCCTTATTTACGCTAGAAGGGGTTCGTCCCTCTGAATTATATTGTTTTCATCTATAAAAGCAAAATGTTATATGACTATTACATAAACATGTGGCTTCGTGGGTGAGACTTAAGAGTCTGATTTTTTTACAAGAGATCAAGGATTTGAACATTAGCCCCTTAGTTTTTATTAGATTAATAACCTTGACGTTGTAACTTTTTAAGATCTACCATTAATCCTACATAAATCCAAAATATAACAAGTTTATTAAGATAAAAGTTTATACTTGAAGTTAGGGTCGTCCCTGAGATTTGTTGGGCCCTAGGCGAATCATTAATTAGGGGCCCTGTACTAACTAAATTTTAATCAAATAGTTTTCTGAAATATCGTCTTTCAATAAGAAACCTTTAAACTAAAAAATTTCATTTATTTGTCGGCTAGATTTAACAAGACAATTTACGAAGTATCATACCTCAATAATGTCTATTAAATATACGAAGTTATCGTTCAATAATACTTACTACTGATAATAATATTTATCCACACAATATATATATATATATATATATATATATATATATATATATATGGAGTATATATAATTGTTTGAAGGTGACGTGCCGACCTTCCCCGCCCTATACTAAAAGTTCGGCTTTTGTGGAGTAGCTTTGAACATGATATCTTGATTTCTTAACCCAAATCCCCTATTTCCATTTCTGCCTATATGAAGTATCTTTTACATCAATGCTTTCAATGATTGTGAAGTATATCATGTACTTAGTTGTCATTTGGGTTCAATAGGAGGTAGTATTTTCTATGTTCTAAACGAAGTTTTTATTTGTCATTTTAAATATTTTTTTTGTTATTTTTCACAAAAACGATTTCCATTTATATTATAAATTTTAATAAAAATAACTTTGTTCATTATTATTTTAATATTTAATAACATTTATGTCCTCACATATTTAATAATAACTTCATTTTATTTATATTCCTTATAATCCTCATATATCTTGAACTCACTTTATAAAAATATTTTTATTAGTTGTGGTCTCATTTTTTTTCTATTAATTTTCTTTTAATAAATTTTTATATTTATGATTCTCACTTTTTCTTCATTATTTATTATTGAATAAAATAATACTCTCTCCGTTCTTTTTTGTTCTTCCCATTTACTTTTTGACAATTTTCGAAGCAACTTTCGAACCTAAATATCTCTAAATACGCATTATAAAAAATTATAAAAAATATATGATAAAAAGTATACATTAAGACGAATCTAAGGATATCTCATATGGATATATTTTATTATCTATAAATGTCTTAAAAATATTAATCAAATTTCTCTCTCCAAAAATGAAATATTCTAAACGGGAAAAACAAAAAACAACGGACAAAGTATAACCAATAGCTACAAGATTCTATTTTTCTTAATTCCCGTGAATATTTCTTATAGGAATTTCATTAATAAAAAAACGGAGAAAGTATTATATTAATGGTGTTATTATTTTTTTTAATATTCTTTTAGAAACAATTATAGAAAGAAAAATTAATTTTTAAATTTCAGCCCTATCACAATGATAAGAGGAAAAGCACGCAACTAGTAGATAAAGTCATTCTGTACATCGTTTCAAAGAAAAACACTCCACAGTCCACTCCTCTGTCTTTTCTTGTGTGGTTGAAGATTATGTTTGAGTTTGGTAAATTGTTACCCACAATTGGGTTCATTATCCCATTGTTTTTGTTGATCATCATCAAAAAGTATGTATTTTTCTCCACCAAAACACCAAAAAACACCCAATTTAAACACCCAAAACTTCCCAAATGTTACCCATTAATAGGCCATTTCATAGCTTCTTACAAACATGAGCTAAATGACTCAAGATTCGAATGGCTAGCCAGCCTTATAATCAATTCTCCATCCAACACCTTTACTATACAACTTCCCTTCTTACCACGCACCATTTTTACAGGCAATCCAGCCAATGTAGAACACATTCTCAAAACTCGATTTTCGACTTACACTAAAGGAAGTTTCCAGAACAATCTCCTTAGAGACTTTCTTGGGGATGGAATCTTTAATGTAGATGGTGAGAAATGGAAGTTTCAAAGAAAAGTTGCTAGCTTTGAATTTAGTACTAAATCATTGCGAAATTTTGTCGAAAATGTCGTCGATTTCGAGCTTTTCGATAGATTAATACCAATTCTATCAAATTCTTCAACGAACAGAACAGTTCTTGATCTTCAAGATGTACTTCAAAGATTTGCATTTGATAATATATGTAAAATTGCATTTGGGTATGATCCTGAATACTTATTACCAAATTTTCCACATGCTAAATTTGCTGTTGCTTTTGACACTGCTGCTATGGTCACCAGCAGCAGATTCAGAGCATTGTTCCCAGTTCTTTGGAAAATATGTCGGTTTCTTGATATTGGGTTAGAACACAAGCTCAAAGATTCAATTTTTGAAGTCAGACAGTTTGCAAATTCGGTGGTTAGCCAGAAAAAACAACAGATTTTAGAGAATACAGATGGGTTTTCTGATCAAGATTTACTGTCAAGGTTTCTGAATTCAAGCTATACTGATGAGAAATTTGTGACTGATATTGTTATAAGTTTTATAATTGCGGGTCGAGACACAACTTCAGCAGCTTTAACATGGTTTTTCTGGGTTTTACACAAGAACAATCGAGTGGAAGAAGAGATAATGAAAGATATTGACAGAAACAGAGGAAAACAGAGTAAGAAAACAGAGAATTTATCTGTTTTTGATGAAGTAAAAGACATGGTTTATCTTCATGCTGCATTATGTGAGAGTATGAGATTATACCCACCAGTTCCTACTGACACAAAAGAGGCTACTGAGGATGATATCTTGCCGGATGGGACCCGAGTGCAAAAGGGTAATCGGGTTACATACCACCCGTTTGCAATGGGTAGAATGGAGAGTATATGGGGCTCTGATTGGGCTGAGTATCGCCCAGAACGGTGGCTTGAATTGGAAGATGGAGAGGAAGGGAAATGGAGGTTTGTGCCACGGGACCCGTATTCTTACCCGGTATTTCAAGCTGGACCTAGGATTTGTCTTGGGAAAGAAATGGCTTTTTTGCAAATGAAGAGGGTTGTGATTGGTGTGTTGGAGAGGTTTCGGGTGGTTCCTGTGTTGCAGGACAGTACTGAACCCGTTTTTCGACCCCATTTGACTGCAAAGATGGTTGGTGGTTTGCCCGTCAAGATTGAAGAAAGGAGACGGTAAATGATTTAGGGTCGAGCCTGCTTAGGCAATGGCCCGGTTTATTGTGTAGCAGCCGAATTACTTCAGTACATATACAAAGCAAGAGGTGTTAACGGGGCGGGTTAATCCAACGGATTAAAGATCTGATAATATTTTAATGGGTCATTAACGGGTCAAGTCAATAACGAGTCGGGCATTGTAGAGATAAGTATTCGTCGATCATGTACAAGTGTTCACGATTAGCCTATGAAAGTGTATAATGTAATCGAGTTTCTATGTGTTGAATATACTCTTGTTAATTAGATGAAATTTAGTAGGGGTGTTCGTTAGCGGATACCCGGTATTTCGAGTACCCCTAAATCCGGGTACCCGGTTATTCGGGTACTTTTTTATCGGCCCGTAAATCCAACTAGATTTAATTCAATTTGTGATGAAAAATGCATTAATTTTAGACGAATTGGTCGTTTTCCGAAACGAAAAGACTCCTCGGGATTTGATTATGAGAATATTGAATTCTCCTAGGGCCTCGCTCGGGTGTTCTATTCAAGTGCGATCAACAGAACTTGACAAATTCTATTTAGGTTTTTTGATATTTTAAAAATTATGATATTTTTCTGACAATTTTGTATGTTTAAACACCTAATATACACTAAGTAATGTAATATTGAGTCCCTAATTTTTCGAGGTCCTATGCAATAGAACATATTGAACATGCTCATAACCTCCTATGATGCGATGGAATGACTATGAAGGCAAAGAAAAGCAAGTATCAACATTCGAATTTCATTATAAGTTTGCATTGTGCTCATTTCTTCCATATATTTTGTTACACTTTTCTAGCACGTTTTTATTATTGGTATTATATATTTTGTTACACTTTTTTTAGTACATTTTCATATATTCAAATTGGATTTATAAAAGTGGGAACTACTCAGCTTTACTCGTTCTAGGAACTTCTCTTGATTTCTGGAACTTCTCTTGATTTCTCTCGAGTTAAGAGACTCTTTGGTCGTGCTCTCTTTTACGGGTATGAGTTGCCGCCACCCGCCGCCCTTTCCTAATCATTCAATTCTTTAACCCTCTCTACAATCCTAACCGGTAACCCACCACACATCTTTGCAGTCAAATTAGGAACATAAACAGGCTCAAATCCTTCTTCCATAACCGGAACAACTTGAAACCTTTCCAAGATAGCAGCCACAACTCTCTTCATTTGCAAGAATGCCATCTCTTTACCAAGACAAACCCGAGGCCCGGCCTGAAAAACAGGATAACAATATGGATCCTTAGGCACAAACTCCCACTTACCTTCCCCTGACTCTACCATATCCTTCATTTGTACCCATCTTTCCGGCCTGTATTCAGCCCAATCAACCCCCCAAATACCCTCCATTCTACCCATTGCGTACGTATGATAAGTCACCCACATACCCTTCTTCACCCTCGTCCCGTCTGGTAACAAATCATCACTACAAGCCTCCTTGGTGTCCACCGGAACTGGTGGGTATAACCGCATACTTTCACATAATGCAGCATGAGTATAACCCATGTCTTTAACTTCTTCAAATGCAGAATTTTGGTCTGTTTTTTCAGTCTGTTTTCCTTTGTTTCTTCTAATTTCATCGATGATTCGGTCCTCTACGAGTTTATTCTTGTGTAGGATCCAAAAAAACCATGTTAAAGCCGATGAGGTAGTGTCGCGACCTGCAAGGATAAAACTAATAACAATATCAGTCACAAATTTCTGATCATAACCTGATTTTAGAAACCTTGACAGTAAATCCTCATGGGAATTCTTCAAAATGTCCTGTTTTTTCTGAATAACAATGGATTTTGCAAACTCTTTAATCTCTTGTACTGCTTCTTTGAGTCGTTTTTCCGACCCAATATTAAGAAATCTTTTGATTTTCCACACAATTGGGAAGAAGTTCCTGAATCTTTGGGTACTAATCATGACAGCATCCTCAAATGCAACAGCAAATTTAGCTTGAGGTAAAGAAGGGGATAAGTATTTTGGGTCATACCCAAATGCAATATTGCATATATTGTCAAATGTAAATCTTTGAAGTATGTCTTGTAAATCGAGGATTGTTCGATTCTTGGCTGCTTCCGATAGTATAGGAATCAACCTAACTGAAAGCTCGGAATCAACTACTTTTTCAACAAACTTTTTTAAGGATTTAGTGTTGAATTCATAGCTAGAAACTTGTCTTTGAAACTTCCATACTTCACCATCCACATTGAATATGCCATCTCCTAGAAGGTCTTTAAGAATGGATTTTTGGGTAGGACCCTTTTGATAGATTGTGAAATGGGTTTTGAGGATGTGTTTTACGTTGGTCGGGTTTCCGGTAAGGATACTTTTCCGTCCAAATGGACGGTGGATGATGAAGGTGGATGATGGAGAATTGAGTACAAGACTAGTTGCCCATGAAAATCTATCATCCTTGTTTAGTTTTAAGTAAGGTATTAAATGACCTATTATAAGGTAAGGTTTAGGAAATTGTATTGTTGTATTTTGGTAAGTTTTAGATGTTTGAGTTGAGAATAACTTCTTGATGATGATCAAGAGAAGCAATGGGAAGATCCATAAAACTTGGGATAACATTTTTTCAAGCTCAAACATGATTATGGATTGATAGTTATCATATGGTATTTGGCAAATTTATGTAGATGAGTTAAAGAGTAGAAAAAACTAGAAAATGGTTGAAACATATATAACATACAGGGTCGGCCCTAAGGGTGACCAAGAGGGATCGTCCAAAGTCTCATGTTAAAAAAGTAAAATTAATAGTTATAGAAGGTTCATATAGATGATAAATTACAAATGAAAATGCGCTATTATGATGTTTTGCCCAGGGCCCTAATATACCTAGGGTCGGCCGTGATAACATAACTAATATTATACTCCATTGATAGATGATTAGATGGTGTTAGGTTTGCAAGAATACAATCAACTAATTAATATGACAAGAAACATTGCCAAAAAATTGTGACCCCAACTATTCTCCAATTTCATACCACTCATTAAAAAATGAGCTACTTATGAATAAACCCAATAAATTGTGACCCTATCTATTCTCCAATTTCATACCACTCATTAAAAAATGAGCTACTTATGAATAAACCGTCACCGTAAGATAGATCTATATAATCAGCTTATTTTTATAATTGTTCATTTTAAAATTAAAAGTCGTCATTTTAAGGCTAAGAGAGAACAACTTCAATTCAGGTTATAATTGATAATTTAAAATTATAAGTAATTATTTTAAAACTGTAAATACACACTAGACCAAAATAATAGAAAGTCTTACCATCAAAATTCAAAGAAGTTGTCAAGAAAAATACCAACAAAAAATAAACAAAACATCATCCTATTTTCCTTTGAATTAATTAATTAGAATTGTTATCTATCGACTATTCACAAATTTTCACTTGAGACCGTTTTAATAAAAGACGGTTATCAAAAACTCAGTCCATTCTAAATATATATTGTTATAACTTTAATATTGATTTGGGCTGGAATTTTGAAAGTCGTCTTTACAAAATTACAAAAGACACTTGTTGACTATTATGAGTATTCCCTGTCAAAGAACCAACTCATCCAAAAGATTAAGCTGATGGTTGAGGCCCCAAGATATTTTATATACTCTAACACACCCCCTTACAGAGGCCCTCCTCATACCTGGTGGGGTGGTTGAGATTCGAACCTGTAACCTCTTGTCACACTGGCTTCTGATACCATGTTAAAGAACCAACTCATCCAAAAAATTAAGCTGATGGTTGAGGCCCTAAAATATGTTATATACTCTAATATTCCCGTCAAAACAGGGTGTACGGATGCACCTCGTGAGCTTTGAGTTTCTTTCGGTCTTTTTTGGACGCATTGACTTTAGTAAGCCAGAGTTATTGTTAGGATCGGATTATTTTTTATTTCAATCGATTTGGATTAACTTAATAGAGTAAAAATATTTTATTATTACTAAAGTGTTTTTAACAAATATTTTATAATGATTTTAAAATGGTCAATGCTCTCTTATAAAGCTTTAACAAAGAAATTTAACTAAAAAAATACAAAAGTTGACAAGAAACATTAAAGCTTCAATGATGACATGGAATAAAAATAACACAATTAGAAAAAGATCAAAGCCGTTGGGTTCCGACCGTCGGATTTAATCTAACATTGTCAATTTTTTTATTAAATAGTTTTTGGAACAAATTTTCAAGTCATAATCTATCGGTTTTCCTTCAATTTTCAAGTTAATTTGAAGTGAATTAAAAATTGACGAGTCTTGATATATTAAATTGGATTTGCCAGCATATAATCGAAAAAATACAAGGTACACAAATTTTATAAATAAAGTCAAAGAGATACCATCCCAAAAACTATATAACAATAAAAGGAAGATTTTTAATGACTTACACGGTATAGACATCAACTTTAAACCATTGATGCTTAATACTACCTCAGTACCTCCTATTTAATCCATTAGTTTCATTTGGTTTTTCATACTTGTTGATACAACATTTTAATTTTTAGTATCTCTAATTGTTTTTAATTAAAAATTATAAATAATAAATATTAATTATCTTTGTATTGAGACGAATCAAACAAGTTTCCACATAACTATGTTTAAACTTATAGATTAAGAATAAATTACAAATTAAGAGTGATAAGTAAATAGCAAAGAATATCAATAAAACTAATAGGTAGAATAGAAAGAATTACAAATTATTGATATAACCGTGTAAGCATAGGTGGCCCTTCAGCTTACACAAGTTCTGGAAAAAAGATAAAAGATTATTTTACGTCAAGTTTGTTACATAGAGAATTGCATACTTTGCATATAGGTCGTTTATTTGAGTTATATACACATCGACATAAGAATTAAGATATTCGTATAGATCCTCATTCGAGTATACTTAGGTCATACTTCTTACGTTTTACTTGCAACATAGTTAATTTTGGTACTATTTATTAAGCAATTTAACTTTTATATTAACAATAATCTATAAATTTATGAAATTTTGTTTGTATCGTCTCAATTCAAAATTTATTAATGTTGAATTTTCATAATTTTTCGATATGTATAATTAGAGATAGTAACAATTAAATTCGTACATTGTAGAGTGGAAAAAAAGCAAATGTTTCATTCTTTATTAATAAAATACAAATTGTACAATAATGAGTGAATAGTGCCAAAAAAAACAAATGTTTCATTCTTTATTACTAGGAAGTAGTATTTACATATTATAAGGAAATATGTCATAGCATATATTCAAGAAAATTTGAAATGAATAAACAAAAAACTAAAAAAAATTCAAATAATAACAAAGTTTTCAAAAAAATTCTTAAAGTAAGCACTTTTTTCCCAAACTTGCGGTTTGGTTACGTTCGCTGTTAGTAACAGCGCACAAATAGAGCTAGTCAAAAAAGTCAAGTTCTTTATTTGCGGTTAATAACAGCGAACAAAATAAAATTGGTCAAACAAAAGTCAATCTCAAATCATGGTGGAGAAATAAAAAAAAAAAAATATACCATGTTCGCTGTTTATAATACTTTAGCATTTTTAGGCATCTCATCATCGTTGATCATCACTATTACAGTGGATAAAGATGCAATGCCAATAAACAATGACAGATTATTCAGGGTCAAGTCAAAACTTATCTACGCCTACCCCATCGCGAAGTACCTCGTAAGCCTCCCTGCTTCGAGATTTCTTTTACTCCAGCCGTAAAATGGAGCTTTGAACCTTCACAAGTAATGGCGGTCACTTTTACCCATATCATTCATCATCACTCTTTCATCTTCAAATACACCGCCATTTTCGTTTCCAGAACTCTTACAATGCAACGGTCAAGCTTCGACCGAGTCACCGACGACTCAGTGCAGTTTTAACTCAGTAATTGAAGGCTCGCTCGTGAGTCTGGGTGCTGTTGCTGCGCTTAGAGTCCAGAAAGTGTACATAAGTTACCGCACTCGGCGTAAATTAGCAGACACCGCCGTCGTTGCCGAAGAACTCTGGTATCAAGTTTAATGGTGTTCTATTTCAGTCATGATAGTGATGACTAACGATAATGGTGAAGAGTGATGACAATGAAGGGAGATGCCTAAAAATGCTAAAAAGTATTAGTTCGCTGTTTATAACACCGAACATGGTATAATTTTTTTTTTTTTTAATTTCTCTCCCATAATTTGAGATTGACTTTTATTTGACCAACTTTATTTTGTTAGCTGTTATTAACAGCGAATAAAGAACTTGACTTTTTTTGACCAGCTTTATTTATTCGCTGTCACTAACAGCGAACATAACCAAACCGCAGGTTTGGGAAAAAAGTGCTTACTTTGAGAATTTTTTTGGAAATTTTGTTATTATTTGAATTTTTTTATTTTTTTGTTTATTCATTTCAAATTTTCTATATTCAAAGGAACAAAGCGAGTATCGAGTTGGCACAAAGCCGGCCCAATAACAGGAGCTCCATGAGCAGCTGCTCAGGGCCCCTGTATTTGGGAGGCCCATAATCAATAGTTAGTAGACGGCTATTCCAATAAAAATGAGGCCCAGATTTTCAAAAAAAAAAATTAATAATGAGGCTCAAATAATTACTTTTCTATCCCACAATACTAAATATAAACCAAATTTCTTTCTTCTAATTATTCAAATCCTTAATTAACATTACCATTACCATATTTAACTATTCACTCTTTCCTTTCCTTCACCTTTAAAATCTCCCATAATCATAATTGATAATTTGTTTCTTTCTCCTCCATTTAGATATCAACTTTAAAATATTTTCACCAAGGAGTTTTATTTTTAATAAAACATTTTACTAATTATTTAAAATTTTTATACTAATTATTTGAGTCGAGGAAAAAGGTAAATAAAATCAGAATTTGAAAAGGATGTGTTGTAGAATGACATATTGAATTTCAAATTCAATTTCAAACGTTTTTATTTTCATAGATAATTTGTTTAAATCATTATTGGCAACTGAAATAATTATTTATGATAGACCATACGTTATCATGATGTTTTTCTTAAACTTTTCATGTTAATTGGTTAATACTTGATTCATAAATTGGAATCTGTAATATTTAAAATAATTATTGATTAATATTATTTTTTGAATTAAAATAATTGCATAAGATATGCAATTGAGCTTTAAGGGCACATTCTTTTATTTTTGCTCAGGGCCCCTAAAGTGTGGGAGACGGCCCTGAGTTAGCAGCAAAGAAAACTCACGTTAGGCCACTCACGCGAAAGAGATGGTGAATTAGTTCCAGTCTTAAGGGATGAGATCTAAAATTTTGGATTCGATAAGCTTGAATTGGATTGAAATCCAATAAAATACAAAATACAAAATACAAAATACAAAAATTAAGCTAAGTTAGACCCTAAAATTTCAAATAGATAGAGTAAAAGTAATAAGATCAGAAACCCAATTACGACCTATATTTGAACAGGCAGTCTCCTGAGAGACCGTTTTTTGGGAGACATTTTTAAGACCTAATCCATTAAAGCTTATTGCCTATATTTACTCTACATTTTCCCTAATGGGCCAACCCAATTAGAGAAAGGTCTTTCAAAGAGACCGTCTCTCATAAAAATTTGTGATATTTGAATCCTCTACCCATTATACCGAGTGAAGGTAAGGGCCTGATAACTTTGAGTCTACTCAAACCAACCGAATCTTTAATATAATTTGAAAAGATTCAATCCATGATCATCTCTGCTCGAGGCGTTGGTAAAGGACCATTTTAGTATTTCGCATAAGGAAGGGTTCGGATGAAGGTTTTTACTTTTCCTGAAAGAGGCGTCATATCAATCTCAATACCCTCAAGGAGAAAAAGAAGGATACGCGCAGCCAAAAACGCCCAGCTGATACCTGCGTCCAGTAAGGGTCAAATTCCAAACAGTCAGCCCCACATGCTTATGATCAAATTTGCTAGAACCGTCTACATTTATTTCACATCTTTCACTTTCATCCCCAAAAGTCTTGCGGCCTGGATGGCCTGAATAAAACCGTTATAGTCTTTGGCGAGCTCAACTAGACTCGATATTACCAAAAATGGGCTGAGATTTTCAACACATAATCTCGAAAGATGCATTGCCTGTGCTGACATAGATCCGTCCTTTCTCACTACAGCACAGCCCACCCGTGATCAGCTTCGATGAAAATTGGTACAAAATTTACCGTCTCAATCCAAGAAAAACGCAGGTCATGAGGTTATCTGCATATGTATGTATGTATGTACATGCTTGGGCACCAATAACAAACTGAGATAACAAGTATTTATAGCAGGGAAAACAGTTGTATTTCTAGGCTGTAAAAGGATTACAAAATAGACACAAATAACTCGGCCTAAATTTCATAGGCAGCCGCAAGCAAATGCATGTTGGCTCGTTGGATTAAACCTCGAGAATCAATCAAAAACATATCACAAAAAATTGCAAACCAATTTACAGTCTCATATCATTCGGTTCAGATAATATCTACAAGAAATGTAGCCGCTGCTTCAGAGAAGAAACCAAGCAAGACGATAACACCCCCCGAAAAGTATAAGGATGCAAGAGGCTAGCAGCCTAGCACAGGGTTATGCAGATTTCGATTTAAGGTTTTTTATCGGGTATTGAGCAGATACGTTAACTAAAAACCTTTATCGTGGTAAACCGATCTCAGCCTCTAAATAGATGGTGAAAAGTGGCACGGCCTCCTCTCTTTCATGAAAACAACTCCAAGCTGATGCTTTCAACGTTTCACTCCTATCGCTTCTAGCAAGGATCTGTTTGCAGCAAAAACTGAATATCAGTCGACAATTTTCCACTAAGTGGCCCCCCACCTAGTCGAGATTTGGGGGTCAAATATACGCAACTTTACCCTTAGTAGTGATAACAAAGATGTTGTTTCCGATTGACCCTTTATAGAAAACTCCAAATACACATAACAATCAACAATAATATCTTATGCAACCTATTGAAATTTGAAAGAAGAAATATCATCATCATACCCAGTATTACGCTTATAGAAAACTATGATTAGGGTCTGGAATACATGATATTCTTTGAAAAATAACTAAATTGTATCTCATTTCGTTTACCACCGAACCTTGAAAAATAGGTAAAGAATCAAGGAATGAGAACAAAAAGAAGAAAAATTTATACCCTGTGAGCTTCCAAGCCCCGTTGGACAAGGATGTGCAGTTTAAATTGAATTTCGTTACTAAGACTTCTCATTTTCAAGGTCTTCGATGTATGAACCTTGTGCATCATCCTGTTCGAACAAAATTTCCTCGTTCATTTCTGGAAAATCTTCTGGATACTTTATTCTAAAATAATCAAGCTCGGTTTCCAAGTCTTGGATTTCTTTCTCCTTTTCAGCAATCAAGTCGTTAGCCTTTTCGAGCGCATCTACATCGTACTCAGCTTGCTCTTCCATCATCCTCAGATATTGAAGTGCTTCCATGTTAAGAGCCGCCTTCTCCTCTTGCAACTTAGTAATCATAGCCAAGGCTTGATTAGCAGCAATGGCGGCTGCATTTCTTTCTTCATCAAGCTCCTTATTCAGACTTCTAATCAGTTCTTTATCGTATTCAATCTGTCTTCTCAACTTATCGACAATACTTTCACCTTCAATTTCACCAACGCTTTCTTCTAGCGATTCAAGGGAATTAGCCCTTTCCATTTTTGGTGATTTTGGAGGCATCTGGGATTCATCGGAACTAGAACTCTCAGTCTTTTGTGGCTCGTTAGTGTGTTCATCAGCGTGCACAGTGTGATTTTTATTGGTAGATGATGAATCTGTTTGAGGGTCTGATATTTTCGAGGAAGTTGGTTCCCCGGATGGTCCAACACCATTACAAGCTCTCGTGCCAAGTTGTTCTGATAAGGGACTCGAAACTTTGACGTCTTTAGAAGTATCCAAGGCATCGTCTCTTGTGCCAATGGCAGAACTATTAGTGAACAAGAATGCACCATCTTTCTTTATGGAATCAGTCAAGGTGCTATTCAAATCAATGGATTCCCAATTATTCATGGCAGATGCTTGTCGCTTATCGCCAATTTCCTTAGTTTCGATATCTGAATGTAGTTTCACAACCAATAACAATTCAAGAAGGGGGTATAAAACTATACATACTGTACATTAGACAGAAAATCAGGCAAAATACCTAAGAGGCTAGGCTAAGACCAAGATCATTTAAATTTATAAAATTTGCGAATTACAATCTTAAAGTTTAGCTCTTTGAGAAATATAACCTTAATGTTTATTTTTTGCCAATTACAGCTACCAAAATGTCAAATTTTACAGGTTTAGGCCAAAACACAGAATTCCGACCATTTTGGTGGTCGGAATTTTAGTTTAAGTGGTTGGAGTTCTGTGTAAATAACAAAAATTGAGGTTGTAATTCGTAAAAGTGCTAAACTTTTAAAACTGTAATTCGCAAATTATGCTTTATATTTATTATGAAAAGAATTTGACAATAATTAGCTAAACATGAAAGGAAAAATAAAGATGAAAATACACAAATTGGAGAGGAATGGGCAAATATGGACTTACACTTCTCCTTTGATGCTCTAGAAGACAGTTGCATATTTCTGGATAGTAGAGGAGGTTTATGAGAAACAAAATCTGAATAATCAGAAGCACTAAACTTCTGTGATTGAGCATCTTTTTCATCCTCACCTACTGATGTAGCAAGTGAATCCTCCGGAGCACCGGACGAGAGAGGAATATCATCCAATGGCACACACTCGGATGGTGCAGAACCTGTTTTCTTGATAGCTTGTGACCACTTGATTTCACCAAGACCCTGCCTTATATCACTATTAAATACAGAACATGTTGGAGTGGTAGTTTCGCCTTTTTCAGGCTCAAGATTCGGAACAATATGATTGCTAATGGCAGATATTGGTTTCAGAAATTGTACAGATGGAAAAACATCGTCGTATTGTCTCTTTGGGATGAACTTAGAACCCTGTTGGGATATGAATTCATCCTTTCTTTGGTTCCGAGGGACAGAGATAATGTCATCATCGTCAGAAAATGGGAAATCTGAGTCCGAGTCTGAACTGATCTTTACCTCGGTGTATCCCACATGAGACAATGAATCAAAATCGGTGCTTCCATGGACAAGAGGTGTAGTCGACCCTGAAAACCGACCTCTCCTCCTCCTCACACCCTCTAGGTGATTAACAGATCTCGGTGCAGGTGATTTTGGTATAGGGATATCGGGTTTAGAAACAACTAAGGGTTCTGGTTTTGACTGAACCAACTGCTGCACATTTGGCCTAGATCTCCATGGCTTAAAACAACAAGAACAATTCTTTGTAGTTAAAGAGCTAGAACCCAAATTCAAACTAAGTAATGGTTTTTGAAAACAATCTGAACCCAATTTACCCACTAAAACTCTGTATGTTTCCTCACTTGATTCATTCTTTGCAAATGACAATAGACACTCCTCACACAACTCATGAACATCAACAAGCTTACCATGGTTATGACATGAAACCAAAGATGATATCTCCAATTTATGGTTACTACAAAGAAGATTTCTATAGAAATCAGGCTTTTCTTTTCCCAAAATATGATCAAGCCTAGAGCACAATATGCAAGGCAATTGCAACTCACAATACTCGGCAAATTTTGTTAAGAAATACGAAAAGGCCGCGTCAAGTAGCAAAAGAAACAGTAATAGCCACTCACAAGCAGCTGTTTTCAATGCATAGGCAAAACCATGTAAATTACTATCCACTTTGATTGGGAAGGCTCCTTTTGTAGCCATATGTTCCTTATTACAAGGGTTCTTACAATGAACCATAAATTCTAGATAATTTCCAAGGTTTTAAGATCAAAATTGATGATCCCATCTCAAATTTATGCCCTAAAACCAACAAATATGCCAAAATTCACATTCCATCCAGTTTATCAACAATTTATACCTACAATAACATTAAGCAATTAATTACTTTACCAAAAATTGAATTTCTTAACACAAACACCCAAATGCCATTAATACCCACCTCAATAACACCCATCAAAATAACATTTTGATAAATACCCAATTCATCAAAAGTTCAAAAAGTCAATATTACACAATACCCATATACTCATATATTACCATTGGAAATTTTCAAACAATACCCAGAAAATAAATAGAATATCAAAGATAATTCATTTCAGAATGCCCACAAAGCTGTAATATCAGGAATGATCAAATTAAAAAGGTAAGAATCCTGATGATTCTCACACAATCAATCAGATTCTTATCAAAAAATGAAAACTTTATTCAAGGAAAGATATAATTTTGGAAGAAAATACAATATGGGAAAAGAGAAAAAGAGGGTACCTTGTATGAATGATGAAATATGGATCGAGATGAGCGAAAAAGGAGGAAAAGGGAAGACAAAGAAAAATGGAAGCTTTAAGATTATAAGTGAAGAAATTTTGATGGTGGGGTGGAAATTGGAATGATATTTGATAATGACATATTTTGGGCTCTGGGAAATCGATTGACCGTTAAACCTCAACCAACAGCTTTTCTGTTGGCCCAAATTAAAGTTGTAAAGACTTAAAATATTATCAATAAATTTTTTAATGTATCAACTATCAAATACTACTCATTTGTCCTTAAGATTGATACTTAGTAGATGGCACAAAGATTATGAAAAGTAGATATACGAGTATTTTAGTGGTGTATAATAAGTAGATTTATGTCCTATAGCAAAATGGTAGAAAAAAGAAATAACGTGAGTTTTGGTCGGAATAGTAAAGGGACAAACTCAATATAACAGATTGGATTAGTATATCAATATAACAGATTGGATTAGTATATGAAACAAAATAAAAAATAAAAGATTTCCAAAAATGAAAAGTATTCTAAAATGGACAAACATTTAAAACTACCCGTTATAGTAAGATGAAAAAACATAAAAAAACGAATAGAGTAATTAATAGGAATTGTACCACTGTGCACTATATATAAATTTACACCGTAAAAACAAATACTCTTCTATCCTTTTGATATTTCTACAAAATGTAAATTAAAGTAAAAAAAATTTGACTATAGTGTAACAAATTCAGAAATGTTGGCAAGTATAAAACTAAAAAAAGTAGGGTCCCCAACCCAGTAATTTTAGCATCGCTCCATATAATGGACTAGTGGTAGGTTATGATTGTACGCATATGTTACCAAATAACATGAATTAATCAGCATTTTATAGTACCAATACTTCAGGAGTGGCATGTGTTCTACTTTTCAAAGCACAGAGATTTATTTGAATAGTTATTCTTAATAATATTATAGAAGCTCTTCTGAGAGACCGTCTATGACAAAGACAGTTCTTCTAATAGTCCAATCCAATGATTTTAAATTTAAAAATAAGACTGATGACTTATCAGTTACTTATTTTACAAAATGGATTGATCCGTATTTACCCGTCTATGCTATAGACGGTCTATAGCAAGAATTATCGCTTTTTCTAATTAATAAAAAAAACTAATACTAAATCTGTGCAGAATGATGTAGGTGTAGATGTAGATGGAGAGGATGAGGTTGTAATAATGGCGATTGGCGAGAGATGGTTCAAATAAAATAATAGAGCTTTCAATGATGATGGCAAGTTCATGCTGTTATTTTGAGTTTTGTCAAGTCCTATTAAAATTGCAACATTTAAGTTTGTAGGAACTTTTACAAGAGATTATAATCGTCGATTAGCAATTTAGCACGTACAAAGTATTATTAAAATATATAGTATATTTTAAAGTCTGAACTATCAGCTTAAACTTAATAAGATAAAGTGAGAAAATAATTAATAGAACCGTCCAAGAAAATATAGCAAAATAAAATTATTAAAAAAGTACTTACTTTTTCTTTTTGAACACAACATTCTTTCTTTTCAAATATAAAAAATGTTTTGTACAATTCGATTCAATTTTTTAGAGGAATGCTTAGATCAACTAATATGTCTATTTTAGGGTCGGTAGTTAGCTACAAAGATATTGTGCAATTTTAAAATATTTACAATACGGTCAATACGTTATTCTTATAGTGATATTTTTCTTATAATACAAGTGTGTTGAAGAAAATATTACAATTGAAAAATAACATAGAATTTAGTTGTATTATGTAGTAATAGCTTACTACATAATTAAGGCAAATTAAACACATTATCATATACCCAGTATATCCCGCTCATAGACAAACTATGGTCAGAATTTGGGGAGGGAAGATAGACAACAGCTCATACCCATACAAGAGACTGCGGTCAGAAAGTCTCCCAGATTCAAAACAATTTTTCAAACATAAATTATTATATAAAACGGTCCAACTTAAGGAATGGACTAATTGAGAGTAGGCCCCTTATTTGGGCCAAGAGTAGACTAGTGCCTGGGCTAAATGGACCAATAGCTTTAAAAACAAATTACTATGGTAGTTGTGTATCTGTGATTGGCTTGTTTAATCTATGTCAACTGTTAATTGCTCGTACAAAAATTCTCAAATGAGACGGCCACACAGTGAAATCAACCAGGCCAATCTACACTTACAGCTTTGAAATGACTAATTTTGGTGAATCATAGAAGTATAGATTATAGTGCAAAAATAAGACTGCATCATAATTTATAGGCCATATCGTAAAGGTTTTCAAGTTTACCGCACCGGTATTAACCACATCGTAAAGGTGTTAGAAAAACCTTACTTAGGTCTTTGCAAACAATATTTCATGATTTAGAACGATATTTGACAGTACGGCAACCACGTCATCCCTGTTGCCAATCACCATGCATGTAACCGCAACGATGACAGTTACAGTATTTGTGCAGGATTGGTAGTTTCAGCCTCTTGGGGCTGACAGCCTGATACACAACCTTAGCTCTAATGCTTCAAACTTTGTGTAATCAAATTGTCAGCATCAAGAAAAGAGTCATTTTTCTTGTGTATGCTAATATATGCTTTTGATCATACCAACCATGCCTATTTTAAAGCTAGAAGTCTTGATTAAAGGATTAGAAATGTTAGGTCTTAAGTACAAATTTGGATACTATTCTACCAATAGAATCAATAGACCACTGGTGAGTCTTCCCAGGGCGACCATTATGCAAGAAAAACGATCAAATGAAGCCATCTTGCCATTGTTTTGCACGATTTGATCACCTGATATCGAAAGTCCTGCCATTAACCATACAACAACAAAAAACGAGAGAAGCAGACTCGCATCTTACCCTAAAGAACTCTAAGCGAGCTGCTAATAATATTCTTATACAATCTCTGAATTTACGGAAGGGGGCGTTGTTTTTCTTTGGCGGTGCACCAAAGTTAGCCGAAACGATAAACTTGTCGTAACAATTCGAATGGTGATATAGGGGTTACCATTATCATTGATGACTGAAGATATGATTGCAAACATACATATTGCAAGTTCTTATTATCAAGGACATAAAAACGTATTGGTCTAGTTTATTATGCCGCTTTATACACATAACTCTACAGCTTACAGATATTCGTGATCCTTCAATCCGATGAAAGTTGATACACACTTACTTGTTCGAATGGCACTCTTTGATTTTCCGGGCAGTCGGTTACTTATTTCTTCGTTCAAATCCCAATAAGACCTTTATGACCAGCATAAGTCATTATCCATATGAATACTGATGCACTTGCCATTCCTGCTAGGATGACAACCTGATACACGGTACGGTTTCATTATTTATAGGAAAAATTGACAATAATAATCCAACCTTTTCTCGTCCGCTTTCGCAGTAAATAATACAATATTTGTCTTAATTTGCTAGCAGCATACCCTATTATTACCTATTATTAGTAGTACGGTATGTTGTATGTTAAAGGTTAGATTATTAGAAAATAATCCAAAGGTGGATTTATTCACAGCAGATGGGTGATATTATTAATGTCTAATTTCTCCTTATATTTTATCGAGCAGAGCAAAGAAACAATGCCAACTACCAAGTACATAGATAAACACTTTTCAATAGAAGTACAACTCACCCATTTGAATAAGTATTCATGGTTCTCCCTCCATGTGTATGGGATATTCATTCCGAATACTGCAGCTACCAAGGAATACACCGACAAGCAAAGAGTCCCGGAACTAAGGAAAAGCTCTAACTACATCAAATCAAACACGGAAAATATCCAATATATATCAACGCTCCTGATAAATAACACGATATTCTAAAACATGCTCACTCCAATATGACCTATATTCAAGGGACTTTTTCCGGGAATGTCGATACCTGAATCAGCTGGTTTCTGTGATTGTCCAACTGCAGCATTGGAACGTGATTAATCAGTAGTCGTGCACACTCAAACACATAAACATGCTCATATTCGGAAGTAAATAAATTTCATCCGAGACTAATTTCGATTTTCCTCAATTTCTTACTTGTATGTTAATGTAGTCCTCTGTATCATCAATGTATTCACGGAGCTGGAACGGTGAAATTCATAGCAGAATCTGAATCATTGCATGTCAAATGATAAACACGGACAAGATTAATAAAACGACATCGACTTACAGTGGTCAGCTTGTTCATTGTGCTGTCAATTTGCATAAAATAAGCCTGAAATGGTTTTCGACAAACACGTAATCTAAGGTTAATTCTACATTTCTAACTACGAGATAATTTTAAAAAACGAATGTAATATCCATACTTCAAGCAGCATCTCAAGTTCCTCGACATCGTTTTCCTCGTGAATAGATATTGCACTTGCTCGACTAGTTCTAGATACCTTTGATTGAACAGTCGGTGAGACAGGACACCAGTTTGGTGCATAAGAGAAGCTTACAGGAGAAGAATGAATTGATAATTTTCTCGTAAGATAAAGATCTCCCATATCTTCATCGTCATCCAGAAACTGTTCAAGTTCATCCCTAACCTAGCATCCAATCAAGTTGCAGAATATATTAAAGAAGTGCTTAAATAATAGGAAAAAGTACCAAAAAGTACCTAATAAAAAAAATTCCAAAAAGTACCGAATAAAAAGAAGTTTTGCCAAAAATAACTAACCAAATTTTTTCTTTTGCAAAGAGTACCAACTAACGACTGTTGTTAGTTGACCGTCATCTTTTGGTTTTGCTGCAATCGATTTAATCTTAAATTTTTTGGTTTAAAATTATGAACAATGTAAAAGTAGGAGAAGGGTGAAAGAGTGAGAGGAGCACTAATATTTGGTGGGAAGTAAGCCAATCAACAAGCTCACGTGCAAGTCGTGCGCAAGTCAAAGCAAAAACATGACGGTCAACTAACAAAAGTCGCTACTTGGTACTCTTTTGTTAGGTATTTTTTGGCAAAACTTTTTTAGTAGGTACTCACTGGAAAAAAATATATATATTAGATACTTTCAAGTAATTTTTCCTAAATAATATTATGATCATTTGCTCGTATTATTTCAAGCTTCAATGGGTATTTTCAAGCACCACACCTTTTGGACCCGATTTGTCAACCTTGTCATTGCACTCTTCAATTTACGAACTCTATCCAAATTTCGGCTGCTAATCTATCTTACCAGTTTTGCAAAGACACAATTCTCTAGTTAGGAAAACCGCATCACAATCATATAACACATATGAAATTAACCTAAGGTAACCCTATCAAACAAACTCATTAAGGATCTTAAACTTCAAATACACATTAAAATTTGCATTAAGCAGAGCTTGGTAGTGAACTAACCTTAGAAGTAAGCTCATCTAAAGCAGGATAGGCTGCAGTTTCCAACTCCGTGGTACGAGCATCGAGATAGCTACAGATTGCTTCTAGCATGACTTCAAGTGCTCGAAATTCGAATGGGAAATCTATGTTTTAGCATATTCTCTACCCATTAGTATTCAAGCCTTTCAAAACTATCAAAAAATACTATCAGTCTCTACAACATTCATGAAGTCAATGTTAGACATTCTGAGGCCTCAACCATCAGCTTAAACTGATGGTTGAGTTGGTTTTTTGATATGATATCAGAAGTCAACGTGACAAGAAGTCACAGGTTTGAATCTCAACCACCCTCATTAAAGTGTAATATTTAGCGCCATGTATGAAGATAGCATGTGTTGCATCTACACCTCTATCCAAAAGGCTCTCATGTGAGGGGTGTGTTAGAATATATAACATATCCTGAAGACCTGATCCTCAATCATCAGTTAAGGTTTTGGTTGAATTGGTTCCTTAAAAGTCAATTGACATCACAACTCTAATAATCAATATTAAATATTAATATACATCAGTGGTAACTTTCATTAATTACTGTTAATGTGTCTAAAATCATCAATAATTGTCATCATATACCATTTATTTCTCAAGAAATCAAAAGAAAAAACAAAAATAACTGTCAACAATTTTCAATTACCAGCAGCTTGTTCATCCTCATCTGCAAAACCTTCAAAAAGGGCACCTTTAACAACCAACCGTCTTTGTAACTCCTCAACCACAGGTATCACATTTTCATCTAATGGGTCCCTAAGCCAAACCTAACCCAGCATTATAATAGCAATGATAAGTAGAATTTTCATAATAAATAACAATATAAGAAAAAAAATCCCAAATTAATCATTTATACAATTATGGTAGGATTATTAGGTGGCGAATCCAGCATACTAGTATAGAATGGGCCGAAAACTCATCTTTATATTTGTACTGAACCAAATCGTTTGTTATTCTTATGTGTTACTTCATATGTTACACAATTATATTTAATCAATGGCCTAGGTCATCCACTAGAATGACCCTAGCCGGTGCACATGATTCGTTAATCTCGTTGCGAATCAAAAAAAATAAATTAAGATGGATTTTGGACTATTGTTGCACAAATTTGAGCGAATTACGAATTTAAAATGCGAATTAGCTAGGGAACAATAATAAGGAAAGGATTACCTCCTCTGCTGTGATAATAGCCTTGATATGCTGAAAAACACAAAACCCACAAACAAGAGTCAAAATTAACTCCAAAAAAGCTTAACAAAATTTAAAAAAAAAAAGAAAAAACTTCGAAATTACACAAATTGTAAGAAAAAATACCTCCAAATTTATAATAATAGCTCGTTCTCTACCTAAAATAGTTGATGGGTATGACAATAAAGGATCCAAAATCCTCAAATCTCTGGCATGGATTCCCAAACGTTTAAGAATAGAATACTTATCCAAATCCAAAATTTTGCTATCCCCCTCAGAATTGAACAATACCCAACTACAAGAAACTAGAGTAATGTTTTTTAAGGACATTTTAAACTTAATTTGAATCAAATGAAGAATTGGGTAGTGATAAAAAGAAGCATAATAGTTGAAGAAGCTGGAATTTCGGCGGTGGAAAATATGTTGATTGGAAAAAAGTGGGTAAGGTTAAGCTGAAGAAAAATGAGAGGATTAGAAAAATGAAAAGAATGGTTAATGATCTTAAATGTGACACTCCAAGTTTGTGAATTGTGAATGGGATGTTTGGTGGTCATCATCAAATTTTGCATGGCGTTTTGTGCAGGTGGTAGGGAAGGGATTGATGTACCACTTCTTAAGTGTACTACTACTAGTTTGAATTGAAACTAAAACAAGACGATTTCTTATAAAAGTAGCTTTAAGAGTAATGATTAGATTTTGTGTAGACGCTATGTATTAAAGGTAATCAAAGAAATAATACTCTATAAAAATTAATAATTCGATTTTGTTCGGTTTATAGTCTGAAAATTAGGTTTTGGTTTGGTTTGAAACTATAATAGTAAAATCTTAATATATATATATATATATATATATATATATATATATATATATATATATATATATATATATATATATATATATATATATATATATATATATATATATATATATATATATATTTTTATTGCTTATAATTCATATTTATAGATATTTGAATATTTTTCTGAGGAGAACCTGCGAATTTATATAATATCAACAGAAGCTGGAGTTACAAGAATTTGTGAGAAGGGATACAAATAGACAGTGTCTTCTATAAAATTTGAATTCCGCCAGTGGAATATTGTTTATGACTAATTGCGTATATATTCATAATATCAATTGTTATAAATTTTAAACATTCACAGTAAATATATTAAGGTTAAAGTAATTTATTAAATAACAAGAAAATAAAAATGTTGAACATTTTGAAAACAAGACGTATTAAACATTAGAACATATAAAAAGTGTTAAATTTCTAAAAAATTAGAAATATTAATTGATAAATATTAAAATTTAAATTCATCTCAAAAAGTAGGTTGCCTATGGAGCCATCTTAAACTCAAAAATGGTTCACAACATTTTCATAGCCCAAAGTTTTGTATCTCATTTCATGTTGTGCCTCAACACGAGTAAGGTTATCAGGCATGTTGTACCTCAATTCGATACAGATCGTATCATGCTAATGGCTAGTTACGTATGTGTTACTAGCATCGATCTCTAAGATCAATATTATTACGATAAATGTATTTCTCGATACAAAATCATATAACACATTTATTATAGAACAGATCGGTCTAAAAACTTAAGTGAAAAAATATCTTTTAGTAGCATTTTAACTTTGGCTTAATAGCCGGCATGTGTATTCCAAAACATTTACGAAAACACTTTCTTTAGCTGTTTAACTGACCAAAAAGTCAAAAATCAACCAATAATATCACACAGCTCCTTGTTACTTGTATCTCTTATTTTTACTTTTCATATGTCATATTGTTTATAAGGAAGCAAGTCATGTTTGAATTGAACAAACTATTGCTTTCATAAAACTTATCAATGGAAGATTTACAAAAAAGAACTTATAAATGGAGAAGTGAAAGCACAACAATTGAGATAATAAAATTTTTATAGTTACTAAGATGGTTAATCAGAGGTAATGTAATAGACAGCTGAAAGTTTGAACCTCTGAAATCAAGCCCATAATTACATTTCACCAATGAACCAAAGTGAAACAAGTTTAAAACAGCATAGAGGCTAAAGATAGCAACACAACACACTCAAATCACATTTTTAACCACTTTGGCTTGACTGCCTTTTTGTCGACTGGTTTGCGCTGCTCGGTCACAACAGGCGGATCATTTGTTATACTTTGGGAGGTAGACTCGGTGGGTTCTGTCTTTGCTTCAGGTATATGATCCAAGCCCTTCAAAGAAATGACATCTTCAAGAAGATAGGGAACAGAATCAGCAGCAGCATCTTTCGGCATGTCATATGAAAAATGCACAATTGCACCCGGGATAAAACCAGCAGCAAAGAAATCTTGACTCGTGTCCTTAATCAGCTTCTTTGGTGGAGTAGTATATAGGTAATGAGGAAGTTCCGGTCTAGCGAGCACTTTCTTCAGAAGATCAAATATGCTCTGTAGTGACTCTGAAGGGTGAAATGTAGCCTCCAATGTGTAACCATCAGGAAACCGAATCCTAATAACAGCTTTGGTAAATCTTGACCTGCGCGCTGCTGCCTCAGCTTCTCGTATTTTTTTCGTCTTTAAGTACTTGTCTTCTTTCTTGGTCGACATGAGGCGGTAGTAATCCTCTGAAGTAAACTCAAAAAACTCATCAGTTTCCTCATTTTTTGCTACTTCTAATGGTTCTTGAGATGTTGTTACCGTCTCAAATACACGAATTTCCCTTCCATATTTTTCCTTTGCAGCTTCTAATTTAGCCCTAGCTAAATCCGCATCCATTGATTCAGTAATCGACAGTCTTATCCGTTTGCTATTTAGACTTGAATCAAAGATCATTTAGCATGTGATTAAAACCTACAATTCCAAAATCCTAAGTAAGAGCCTATCACAAATACAAATTCTTGAATGTCCTAATGAATTTGCTACTAACTTCAACACAAAGTCATTTTGCGCCAAAATGGCAAAATCAGCAAATTAACAAATGATCAAAAAATTCCTATTTAACCCCAAATTCACCTATTACAAAAAGTGGCATACAGTATGTTAATGCAAGTACCAATTCTCCTTGCATAGGAGATGAATCTGATCAGCTCATAACCCATTCCATGGCTTGCACATTGGAGATAGGAATTGGGTGTGTAAGAAACTATGGGAAGTTTAGGTTTGAAAAACTTTATGGGGTGATCAAGGAGGTGCATATAGAGCGCCTTGAACAAGGCAAGAAGGTGCCCTACAAGAATCTTGGTATATGTTTTGAACAAGGCAACAATGGTCGATGGGTTAGAAGGAGCCTTGAATGAGGTAGCCAACAGAACAGGAGAGTAAATGGAATTGAAATGGTGCTCGTTTGAGCACCTTAATGCAAGGCCAATACCAACTTTCAGTTTTGCATGATACTAATGGGCAAGTTGGCTATATGTCCTAGGGTTTATTCCTCGGATTTTGGGGCATGTATAAGAAACTTAATCAACATTGGGAATAGAGTGTAGAGGCTAATACACGGGAAATGGGGTTTGGAAAACCTAGAGTGTTTTGTATTAGATAGTATGTGTGAACTCCAATATTCTCCATTAAAGGTGAGATCTTTGAGCTTAAGAGATAGTTCTCACGGCTTGTACGGGTTGTTTCATTAATGTAATGTTAATTAGATTATAAAACATAATCTTGTCTGAGGGGGAGATATCTAAGATACCTAATTAAAAATCTTTGTGTTCTTGCATTGTTTGTTATATGTCCATTGATTTATACTCAATTTTCTCTTAAATTTTCTTCTTGTTTTCATTATAAAGATGTCCTTAGCTTTTCATTTCACGGTATACCCTATTCACATTCAGTGAGCACAATAGAATTCACAACTCACAAGTCAACCAAAGTCCAATTAATTTAACATGATCCCTAATATCAATAACCAAAATACTCAAACCTCGCAAGAAATTTAAACAATCAATTATAGTCAAATCACTAATATCAATAATCACTGTAATTGACAGATAGCAATATCATATCCAATTCAATCTGACAGTACGCAACTCCTAAGGTAAGCCACCATGACATAAAAGAAAGCATCATTTACCCTAACGAATTTCGGCCGAGTTGAATAAAGCAATCAATTAAAACTCAACCAAAAACTCATAGAATCACGTATCCAGTTCAGCCAGAAAGGTAACTATGAAGACCCCGGAGCAACACAAACAAGAAGCATCTTTAACCCTAATTTAATTAGACCCAATTGAATGGTAATCAAATAAAACTTAACAAAAAATTGCTCCAAAAAGAAATACTTTTAGGTTAAACAAAATGAAATTGTTAAACTAAAAGCAACCAAGATAAGAATCAAGAAGAAATTAGGCACAAAAATTCATATCTCAAAGAAAGCAGTCAGCAGAGAGTACCAGAGAAGAGAAAATAAGGAGAAGAAGATTGCACACCGACGGCAGCAAGCGATAGTCCGGCGACGTAGCGTGCGATCTGGTTTTAATGAGGCGGCGTCAACAATTGTTCGGCCTAAGAAAAGCAACACCCCCCAAAAACTATAATCATGATATCATCAGTTTATCACTCTTTTAGAAGTGAAATCAGTAAAATTAGAGAGAAAAGATAATTAGACCCTCCATTATAAATAATTTTGGGAAATTATTTTACTTTGACCTTTATGCATATAAAATGTTAGTAAATGTTAGTTTCAAAGCTTAAAAGTTGTGTATGTTTATTTATGGGACAAATTTCATTAATTTTAACTTTTTCTCTCAAAACATAAACCTAACCCAACTATCTTTCATCCAAATTACATTTTTTTCCCCGAATTCAAATGTGATTTGAAATAGTGATTTGGATAAAAAATGGTAGACCTAGGGTTTATGTTTTGGGAGGAAAAGGTTAACAATGATGGAATTTGAAATGATGAATCACATAAATATGCGTACAGTAGCCTTTAAGCTTCGAAATTAATGTTTGACAACGTTTTATATGCAAAAAAGGTTACAATACGTAAAACAATTTGGTAAGCCTCAAGGTTACCACATGAATTTTTTACAAGTTTTGGTTACCACGTGAAAAACTCAAAACTTCAGGATTACCATATAGAATTTCCCAATAATTTTTTGTTCGAACTATATTATATTTGATAAGTTCATTATTATTTTCATATTTTATCTTTTGTCAAGAGAACTATAAGCTACGCAAATGGCAAATTAAAGGCAAAAATTGAATTATTATAAATAAAAAATAAAAATGCATGCTAACAACATAATAAAAATAAAGAATGGTTTATTAAAAAAAATTTTAAGGGAAAATATTGAATCATTCATAAATATCAATTTTTCCGAATTATAGAGGTATTATAATCAATAAAATTGTACAAGTAACCTTTTCTTACTTTGTGTTGCAATACGCAATAGTATTATTATTATTATTATTGTTTGGCTAATAATATCTACATAGTTTATAATTGTATGGGTAGTTGTAAACGATTAAGTTACTATAGTTGTCGGTAGTTGTAGATGTAAGTGTAGTTATACAATCATAGTTCTTAGATATATAAATGTATATATATAAATGTATAAATAATTGTATAAATTAAAATCAAATATAGTTGTTTGAGTATAATTATTAAGAAGAATATAGAAAAAAAAATCTTTTTTTTTTTGAAGTATAGAAAAAAAAACCTTAATCCACTATTATTATCATTATATTTTTAGTTTTAAAAGTAAAAGTTGCAATATTGGAAAAACAATTAACTGCACAAGTAAACATTGTTTACAGTGATACTCCAAATACGCCTTATAATAATAATGTTTTTTTAATAATACATGATTTATTAATAAAAAGTCATACGACATCTACATCAGAGATAAAAATTAGCAAGTACATAGCAACTAAAACCAAATATAATTCAAAAATAACAAAACTACTATCGTTGTTGTGTATGAGATCTGACAATTCTGAATATCCTCTTCCACATCGCTGCTTGATACAGCCTTCTACGATGGGGTCTTTCCATCTGTTGTAGTCTTGAGATAAAATTAAATTTGATGTAGTTGATGATAATTGTAAATTTGGTGTCTGCTGCATCATCGCATTAATCTCTATCAAGAAATCAACTAAATACCAAAATTCATAACTCCAAACTCTCACAATGAGAGACTTCAAACCCCAATATATAGGTAGAATCAACTCAATGAATGGGTAGAACAACTCTCTTATAGGGAGGGGACAAAAATTTATTCTAATCATATTAAAAAAACTTAAAAGGAAAAATTAGGGACTTACTATCATTCTTTAAAGATTGATGATAGCCCCAAACTAACTATTGATTTTTGGGTTTTTTTAGAGAGAGAAGAGAGAAAAAAAATTTAGGCTAAAACTTTTATAATAATAATGTTTGGTTGTTACGAATCTATCTATACTGTATACTAAAACAAAACACAACTGTCATTGAATAAGGATGAATATAAGAATATTAAATGTTAATGATGTTTATAAGATGATTAATTTGACCATCATTAAAAACTTTAGTTGGGACTATAACATGCTCTATCCTATTCATCTTAATAGTCCCATTTGACCAGGCACATTTGTCAATGCAATAATTTCATTGTTAATATCTCCAATTATGCATAATTAAAAATTGTAAAAAGTTGATATTAATGATTTTTGCATTAAAATGAATCAAACAAGACCCCACTTGACGATATTATAGCTTATAGATTAAGAATAAAATACAAATTAAGAGTGTTTTATGAATAGTGTCTAAAATCAAATGGGACTAATACCTTGAATAGGAGGTAGTATATTATTAAATTTGAAAAACAATGTAATAAATATTAAATAGTACTCCCTCCTATTCATTCAAGTTGTCCCATTTGTTTTTGGTCACTATTCACTTATCACTCTTAATTTGTATTTTATTCTTAATCTATACATTCATGTGGGATCTTGTTTGATTCGTCCCAATACAAAGATTATTGATATCAATTTTTTATAATTTTTAATTAACAATAATTTGAGATATTAAGGGTTAAAATGTTGTCTCGACAAGTGTGAAAAACTAAATGTAACAACTTGAGTAAATAGGAGGGGGTAGGATGTAATAATGATACACAATTATTATCTTTGATTTTAAATTTACAAATAATCATTAATTTATATTTATTTAAAAAAAACATTAATTTATTTACAAATTAATTATATTATTTTTAATTATACTTTTAAAAAAAGTTCACTGAAATGCTAATTATATTATATACAATTTACAATGACCCACTGCTTAATCATTATTAGAATCATAACTATAAAAAAGTTTGAATTTCAATTTTCGTGAATTTCATAAAATATGCATTAAGAAATAATTAAAATTAATGTAATACTAAGCCGGACCAATTCAATTTATTTGTTTTTTACATCAAAATGAAAAAAACCGTGCATCGCACGGGAATTATCTAGTATAGTTTCTAACTAAAAATTAAATCTTGGCCTATGTTTGAATATGAATTTATGTCCCTTAACTTACGTGTCAAAATCTACCATTGTCAAGGTCGACAAAATCAACTACTTCCTCGGTTCTGAAATACTCGCTACATTTGACTTATCAGTATTATTCATTGTTCAAGCTTATTTTATATATAACGACTAATGTGTAAGAAAAAATATAGTCAAGTGAAATCTTGTTTGAATCGTCTAATTGCATACTTTCATAATATTTAATTTTTATAATTCTTAGCTAAGTGTAGTTTAAAATATTAATGATCAAAATTATGCAATTGAATTGCGTAAAAAATAAAATGTAGCAAGTATTATGGAACGGAAGAAGTATTAAGGTTGGAAGTGCAAACCTAATATTTTTAAGTCAAGTGTAACTTCTAACCATGCTATATTAAAAAATCTAGTGCTATTATTTGTGTTGCCTTTTTCTTCCTTCTTCAGATCATGTCTATAGTTTTTTATAAGCAAGATACATCGAGTATTATGATAATGATAAGAGAGTATAGTACAAACTTAGTGAAAAAGAGAGTATTAACCAACTTGATTAATGATTTAAATCAAGTATTTAAATGGAAGTGTGACACTTGAGACTAAAATTTCTCATTATTTAACCGTGATTTGAAAATCATCATAAAAAACAAAATATTAGTAATAAAATAAATAAAATTAACAAAGGTAAATTAAAATACTCCTAAGAAAACTCTGACCTTATTAAATACTACCACATAAATATAATTTATTATCCTCACAAATAATCGTTCCGCTTGCGCATAGAAGTACTATGTGATTAATGTGACGCACTGAGACTATAAAACAATATTCCAGTTGATTGATTACGGCAATAAGTCAACGAATATCATTAACGTAGGGACCCACATGTGCAGTTAAAGATAAATATGACCCTGGCGTACGTTAGCAAAAGTGGTACCCGTATTCTATAGTAAATGTGTTCAACCAGAACCAGTCAACAAACATAGGGTTACGTGTACTGCTTTAATCTCGTTGGTTATCCAGCCTGTCATTTTCTCATTGGCTGCTTTTACTCCACAACGGCTCCTACGAAGTGGATCCGAAAAGCATGTATTAGTAAATAACGGTGAAAGCATTGTATTAGTAAATAACGGTGATTTGTGAAGTTAACAATTCACTCTTATGTCGTAGGATTTGATAGGGGAAGAGTTCTATAACTTAATTTACCTTTTTTAGTTTTGTTTATTTTATTATTATTTTTATTTTTTTTGTTATGATTTACAAATCACTGTTATTGATTAGGAATTATTTAGTTTAATAAAATAGCTTCTAAAATACTTTAATATATGAATAGATTTTTTTAGAGAATGAATAAATTATTAGATGGTCACATAATGCTACTATGCTAGTATTTATTAAATTATATGGTTAAATTTACGTGTTGTTATATCATTTACAATAAATTGCTCCAACCATTAAATTCAAATTAATCAGCAATTACAAACAAGTAAATAGAAGGGAGTGTTAAAATCTTATAAAATAAATATTCTTATCTATTTATTGACTATAGGAGAGAGTAAAGTTTTATATAGACTTAATCCACGTTATTTTAGTGTATATCAACATGATAATATCATTTATTTTCCAATGACTAGTTGTCAAGTAAAAATACCTATTATTTTAACACTTTTTAATATGAATACACACTAAAATAGTAAATGTTTCTACTTAACAATTACAAGCAAATAAATTATTGAAGAATAGTAAAACAATATGAACCAAATAAATTTATACAAGACTTTTACTAATTTCATTTGTAGTGAGTAGTGACTCCTTTATCCCTACTCCTCTTTATGCCCTATCCCTTTCTATTTAATTCAATTTTAATGCTACAGATTAAGTACTCCCTCCGTTTTCTTATCTTTGTTCATTTTGGATTTTTCACGCATATTAAGAAACATAGAATCTTCTATTGTAGTGGATATAATTTTAATTAGATAGTCGTGTGAATTAATGATTGTATTGAAAGTACAATAGAAAATAAAATTAAACAAAAGATAAACTTAAAAAAATAATTGTATTGGAGGTATGGTGTAATGGGATGGTTTAAGGGTTAATATGGAAAAACTTATTTCTAAAAATAAAAAATATTCTAAAATGGATAAACATATAAAACTACCCGTTATAATAAGATGGAAAAACATCAAAGAACATAGTGAATATTTCTTCCGTTTCACTAAACTTGCTACATTTTACTTTTTTACGCAATCCAATGCGTTATTTTGATCGTTTATATATTAAATTATACAAGTATAAAAAGTATAAAAAATTAATATTATGAAAATATGCGATTAGACGATTCAAACAAGACCCCACTCAACTATATTTTTTCTTATACATTAGCCGGAATAAACTTAAACGATAAATAGTGTCGATAACGAAAATATAGTCAATTCTATGAACAGCGGAAGTATTAAACAAATGGTATGGGAAAACAAAGGTCTTGACTATGAGTACGGGTCCACCTGAAAATCTGTACGCACAGTCTGCAGTTTCATATAACTTTTTTCTCAACACCTTCAAAGTTTTTATCACACCCTTCTTATTTCTTCATTTCTCTCTCTTTTCTCTTTCTCTCTCCTCTTCTTCTGTAGAATTTCCTTTGCCTACCTCATGAATCAAGATATTTCATACCCTTTCATTCTTTTTTATATTATTATGGGGTCAAATTAACTCAAATCAGTGACTAAAAAAAAGGAAAATCTGTCTTGTTTCTGCAGTTCAAGTCTTTACATTCACATCTTCATCAAATCCTGAAGAAAGAAAAGTACCATGGATGAAGAATCTAGGGTTTGAGTTTTCCAAAGGTCTGTTCTTTTAATTTTTTTAATAATCCTATCTTCACTTTTGGCTTCACAAAATTGAAAATTTCATGTTCATTCCTTGATCTTAACCTGGGTCATTTTCATAGTTAATTTTTAAGCTTACCCATTTCAATTAAATCTTTTTTCAGTTGAACTGTTGAATTCTACTTTAAATTTGACTCAATACCCTTAATTCTGAAGTTTAATGGGTGCTTATAACTCTGATTGTTGATTTTAGTTGTGATTTTAGGAGTATTTAGTGTTAATGATGGTTGAACTATTTCTGGGTTATTGGGGGTGGGAGTTTAGGGTTTAAAACTTCCATTTTTGTTGCATTATTTACCTTCCTAAAATGGAAGGAGTTGAGGAAGCTAATAAATTAGCTGTTGAGAGTTGTCATAGAGTTCTTAGTATTATATCTCAACCACAAGATCAAACCCAATTTAGGAATCTAGCAGTTGAAACTCAACAAGCTGTGAGCAAGTTTAAGAGGGTTGTATCCCTTCTTAGCAATGGATTAGGTCATGGAAGAGCTAGAATAACAAAGAAAAATAGGTCTACCCCTTTTCCTCAAAACATTTTACTAGAGAGTTCTAATGACCCTAAGATTGAATCATGTACTCAACCTGATAAGGCTCTTCAATTGCTCAAAACCAACTTGAATGAGAGTTTGATCCAAGAAAATGGATCTACAACTGGGAAAAGTTGTTTGTCTCTAGGGGGAAATCTCTCACTAGAAATGAGCTCAGGTGGGAAAACCCAACTTCAGCTTGCTCAGCCGAGTTTGTCGCCACATTATCAGTTGTTTCAGCAACAGAAGGTTCAGCTGCAACAACTTCATCAGCAACAGCGATTAAAACAACACGCTGAGATGTTGTATCGAAGGAGCAATAGTGGGATTAACTTGAATTTCGATAGTTCTAGCTGTACCCCGACAATGTCTTCGACTAGATCGTTTATTTCTTCGTTGAGTGTCGATGGAAGTGTGGCGAATATGGATGGAAATGGGTTTAATTTGTTTAGTGTGAGTCAGTCATCAGACCATTCATTGACTCAGCACAGGAAGAGGTGTTCTGGCAGAGGTGAAGATGGAAGTGTGAAATGTGGGAGCAGTGGAAGATGTCATTGTTCCAAAAAGAGGTTAAGCCTCTATAAACTTATTAGTTGCTTTTGTATTATTCAAAATATTGCTTTTGAAATGTTATTGATGATAATTTCATTTATGGCGGATGTAGGAAGCACAGGGTAAAGAGAATAATCAAGGTTCCTGCTATTAGTAACAAGCTGGCTGATATTCCTCCGGATGAATACTCGTGGAGAAAGTATGGGCAAAAGCCAATTAAGGGTTCGCCTCATCCTAGGTATATTCTTGCTTTGTTTGATACTCTGCTTTGCTGCATTATAATGTAGTGGACTCGTTTCAGTTTCCAGTTCCCTTAAAGTTTGTTAACAATGTGAATCAAATAGCATTGTCATCATCATCAACCCAATATCCCGCTCGAAAATAGGGTCTGGGTGAGCGAAGGTGACGGACAATTCATACCCATATTCCCTTCAAAGAGAGGACAAACTTTAATTATACTAAAGTAAAATTTGCTGGATTTCTCATGTCAATACCTTTTACAGTTGAATTCGAGATTGATATCTTCACTTTATTCTGAAACAAGCTTTTTTGTTTCCTCAGTTTAGGATCAAGTTGGTCTTAATTGCTTTATTGAAAGTTAATCTACTTCAGAATTGCGCTTGTTGGCTTACTTCTTATATAATTAGTAGATTGGGCCTCTTAAACATTAACTTTGCACAAATGTTCTGTTAGTCTAACTTCCTTTTCCTGGATGATATAAGTCCAAAAAGTAAACAAATACCACATTCACGAATTTTAACTGATGTAGTAGTATGTAGGAGATAATAAGTGTTTCAATCTGTAAATTTAAGATGGGTTGGTGCTGAATTTATTGTTCAAACCGTTGAACAACCATTTTGTTATTAGAAGGGTAAGGTTGTATAAGTTTGCCCCCTTAAGCCCCGCCTTGACGGGAGCCAAATGACATTTGTATGATTGCGTGTTGTTATTGCTGAATTATTCTCTATAGACTCCCACAGTATAACTTACACTGTTTACAAAATGGGCTTGTGGGTTGCTAAGACACCTTGCCCACTTGTGTAATTCCTCTTGTTCACCGAATCCACTTCATCCAGAATCTATCCTGTCAGTAACGATCCATTTTCTTTTGGATTGACAACTAGATTTCCCAATGGTGAAGAGGTAGCACAATCATGTCTTATATATGGCATTTGATGTTCCTCTTTTTTTTTCAACACTATTGACTTAAAAGTTATATAGTACTCAAAGACAGAGTTATTATTTTTTGATGATTTTCAGGGGTTACTACAAGTGTAGCAGTATAAGAGGATGCCCTGCAAGGAAGCATGTTGAGAGGTGCTTGGAAGAACCATCAATGCTGATTGTTACTTATGAAGGTGAGCACAATCACCCCCGCCTACCATCACAATCGGCAAACACATGACTCAATGAAGCGTTTTGCCATTGAGAAACCTCTTCGACTTTTATGGAACATGATAGAATGATGTGAATTGCTCCTGTACATAGTTCCTTTGATTCAGGCAAGTGAAAATTTTAGGGATAGCCTTTCGGTAATGTGGAAGCATTTTTTCTTTTAATTAGGGGCATGGACGCGCAGGCACATTGTATTGGTATTATAGTATGAGGAGGCTCCAAGGCTTTAGGGTTTAAAATGTAAAATATCTTCCATAACATGTTGTCTATTAAAGTTGGGAAGGTGTTTTATATGGTTCAAAACTTGTAGGCATTCCGAGTTTTCTTTCATTCTTTGAATCTTTATTGACATCGATTTATGCTCCGAACAAACTGTTTGACTAGCAAGGGTTCTATGATCGATCCCCTAATAGGTATTACACCGCAAGCAATCCGTATGTATTACCGCATCATTGCGAAAGTGGTTGTTATGATCATAAGTAGTTTAGTTTTAGTTGTATTTTGCTTACCCCAAATTTCCAGGAAGTTTATTGGTTTTAACCATTTATGGCATCAAATTTGGCGTTTATGAAGACTTGGCAACAATAGCATTATTGAACATGTATGGAGGCTGATCTTGTTAGGATTTGCTTGTTTTAAAAGGTGAGAGGTTAGACTTTTTAAGTGTTTAAATTGATGGGTATTGTTTAACTATTCTGGTATCTTATCTGATTTTTGACTTTTATGTGGATGCGTTGTCTTCTATCATTGATCAATTCTTTGAACCTTGCTTACAATCTTCAAATATGGGTCCCATCTTAAAGTAATCATATAGCATCCTTATTCCTTAGTCTTTGCTTTTGTCCTTTCCTTCTCATCCCCCTTTTTTCTCTAGGTTATGGTTAGGAGCCTTAATTTTCTATCTTTAGACACATGTGAGTTCTCAACACCCATGATTAGAGGTGTTCAAAGCAGACCCGATGTCTGGTATTTATCCGACCTTAGAACCGACTTCAAAATGAATTTAAAAAAATGTAAAAATCAATGTGGACAAAAAATTCGATTTTGAACCCATTAGACTCGAAATTGACCTGATTACTCGAAAGAACACCTTTAATTATGATGTATATGATATGTTGTCATTATCTTGGTTAAGGAATGAGACATTTTAACGTGTTTTGTTTCTTAGTTCATCAAACATGTTTACTTTGTTGAAGGTATAGAACTTAGAAGGTAAGGAAAGGCTGACTTGAACAATTAGTTTTGGTGAAAGAAGAGTATTGACTAATCTTTACAAGTCAATTGAGTAGAAGTAAAGTGAAAAATCAACATCAATTAAATTTTGACCTAGTGCTAAAAATGACTGTTAATCCTTAATAGGGGCACTTTAGACCTTATACTTAAGGCGTCTATCCTCCTAACTTAGGTTGATTTATCTTGAAAGTACGAATACGTTATAAATTAGGAATAAATATATTTTAAAATTTTAATTTTAGGTGTTCTAAAATTTTAACATCTCAACTTTAGAATTAAGGGTATAATATTTTATCATCTCAAAAAAAAGGGTATCATATTTTAAAACAATTACACCTATTGATGACAACTATAAGAGGTATGTGCTATCAATTTTAATAGGCTATATAAAGTTCTTTTATTTTTTTTAAAGTTAGGAATTTTAAATAATATTTTAAAATTGAAATTTACATAAAAGAATGTCTTTTAGATAAAAATTTGATATAATATCTAAAAATTTAGATTTTTAAAATTAAAACATTTAAAGTTGGAATTTTAAAATTAATTTCACTCAAATTGTTGATCGGTACTTATGCTTTTATTATTAGACTGATAATTTATTTTAAATACGTTTTAATACAAAAAAATAACTACATATTAAATTATTGGATTTCTCATTTCATTCATGCAACTAAGTAATTTTTGAATCATATAATATATATTTTTTATTTTGATGGGTCAAAGATGCATAATTTTTTGATTCCAAATTATAATGAATTAAAGAAAAATGACTCATTAGATTGTACATAACATTGTACTTAACATTGTACTTCCCCCGTTTCATAATACTTGCTACATTTAACTTTTTTACGTAATTCAATGTATAATTTTGTTCATTATATGTCGAATGATACACATTAAAAAATTATAAAAAATTTATATTATGAAAGTATGTGATTAGACGATTCAAACAAGATCTCACTTGACCATATTATTACTTACATATTAGACGTAATATATAAAATAAGCTCAAACGATAAATAGTGCCCAAAAACAAAATTTAGCAAGTATTTCGGAACGGAGGAAGTACATGACATTCATTAACTACAAAAGGTCAATAGTCGAAAACGACATTATTGCTAGTCTTATCACTAACAAGAGTATAATTGCGTATATCTAACTCACTTAAACATCACCTTAAGTGAAAACTTGAAATTAAGATAAATCACCTCTAATTATACAATAATTAATGTTTATATGAGAATTGAGCGACTCCCAGCGCCCTATACCATTTTATCATATTTAGATTCTCATCAATTTAGAGCAATATCATTTGATTTTTTAATATTATCAATCATTCTTAAATTTATTTTTTAATTTCCATGTAAATTTTGTTTATATCAATTTTTAAAAATTTTAAATTGTATACAATTCAAGATTTTTGAAATTGAAATAGTGCATTGAGTGATTGAACAGTGTAAAAATCAAATAAGTGTGATAGAAATAGTATCTATTTTCAAACCTAATTTTTAAAGTCTACCAACAACATACATGTTCCATTATTTACTTCGTCGCTTTTTAACATTTAGAGTAAGTAAAAATAATTAAAATGTTTGTGTCGAATCATAAGCAACACATACCCCATGAACTTACAATAAAAAAACAAAATTTTCACATCATTCTCACATCAGTACCAGATCAAGGAATTAGTTTTTTTTTTCTAATTAGGGCTCAATCTATACGGCTACATTCATTTAGTTGCAAGAATATAAGTATTTTCAACACCATGTCCCACAATTTTATTTGTGTAGACCATACAATTCACTCCCCAGTTAAAATTGCTACATTTGATGAGTTGGGATTATTGGGTCCAATACTAGCAAAACAAACATACAATCTTCGGCTTTTTCAAAGTTTTTGGTATTTCCTCCGTTTCATAATACTTGCTACCGATAGTGACATTTTCCCACACAACATGTCACACTCAGTAGCAAGTATTATGGAACGGAGAAAGTACTAGTCTAGCACAACAAACATGCCAGGCAAATTCGTTAAAAGCAACCAAAAAAAGCGGGTGGACTGTGCCACTGCCACACCACCATCTTAATGACACTACACTAGTAGCGAACTGAGTACAAAAATTGTAGACAGACAAAATGCCAGGCAAATATAGACATCCAGAGCAACATTCAATAACACAAACAAATTGGGTCTGAAGTACGTGCTACACCATCCACATTATGGTGAGGTATCAAAGCTTACTCCCAGAAATGTTAGTCAAGTTCAAGAACTCCACAAAACATTGGTGCAAATTGATAAACATAATGCACAATGCAACACAGATGCCAACAGAACATATTGTCCAAGAAAACTTAAATTAATCTGCAAAACTGAGTATAGTCAAAGACAAAGTACATGTAATCCAGACTATGCCAAACCCATTAAGATCGTGAAGAGTCACGGCTCACAAAAATGACATAAAAACTAGAATGTTTGAATTCTACAAGATGAGAATATTGATAAAATCTCTTCACTTTAGAGGAATGAACCTTGAAGAGTGTGTGGCACCAATACCTGGTCTACCATGCTTCACAGGCTTGTAAGAAATGGAAAATTCTGCCAAGTAATGGCCAATCATCTCAGGCTTGATTTCAACCTGGTTGAAGGTTTTACCATTGTAAACACCAATGACGCTACCAATCATCTCAGGGACAATGATCATGTTGCGAAGGTGGGTCCTAACAGGTTCAGGTTTCTCACCAGGTTCAGCTTCACGTTTCTATTCAAGAAAATCAAAAAGGATTAGTGCCAAAAACGAAACAGGCAACTTTATCTAAAGAACAAAAACCAAATCCAAGCTATAACAAGTTCAAAGGTGTCTTCAAAAATTTTACTGAACACCATCAAGCAACAAAAATACCATTCTCTTAAGAAATTTCGAAAACCATGCCCTAAAGAAATTTAGAGGTCTGAGGCATGAGAATCAAAAAAATTAACATTAAAGATATAATGATTGACATAATAGCTAAAATAAAAAAGGCATATTAACCACTCGATAATCTGCCAAAAAACAACACCCAAACCTAAGATCTTAATCCTAACAACCAAAAAAATCAACAAGGATTATCCCTAAATGTGCAACACAAAAAAATCCTTCCAGAAGCATACACAATGCCACCAACATAATCACTCTAAGCCATGCGTCTCCTAAGCAGCACTTGACATGATACTATCCAACTTACCAACTCAATCACAATCTTCCTGAAACCTTTGGTAACAAATGATTACAAAATCATTCCTCAAAACCCTAACACCTTGCTAGTTTCACCAAACAATTCTCACATTCTAACTCATTTATTAGCTAAAATTCGAATCAAATTAAAATCTTTAGGGCTCAAGTCGAAGGTGCCTAAAGACATAGGTCAGCCACACAACCCACATAAAAGTAAGGAAAATATAGTACATAGGGCCTAGGGGTAGTAATTAGTCCACACTCCACAAATAACTAAAACTCTAATAACTGTTGGCAAAGTGCTTGGATACCCAAAATTTTGACAATTTTCTCTCCCTTGAACTAAAATCCATTTCGAGATGTTAATGTTAAATTTTGCATCCCTCACTCATGCAAATCCTAGTGTTGCCACTGCAAAGTCAATTTCTAATCAACATTGTATCATCAACGCCACATTGTATCATCAAAGACAAGGGAAAAGAGGGAATGTCAAATTGTAAAGCCAATTTAACAATTCAAGAAATTTTGAAAGAGGATAAAATGTTAAAAGTAAGCAGATAAACAACCTTGTCAACCTTCCTCAAATCACACATCTCAACAAAATACAACATACCTACATACCTCTAAATAATTTCAGACCCAAATACAACACATTACACAAAGAACGAATAAATAACTACCTATCAGTTTATAATAATACCAATCAATAAAGCAATAATATCTTCCATGTTGAAAAGTCTTGTAAAACCTACAATCTCATTCAATTCCAATCTAAACATAAAATCAGATATACTAATTTCAATTCTTCATATTTTTGACACAATAATTAAACGTATCAACCTGAATTTCTGCAATCTAAATTCCAATATCACCAAAAAGACAAAAATAATACCCCATAAATCTACAAAGACCCATTTTCTAATTATTAAAAATACTTGCATTTTTCATATCACAACAACTCAAATCAAAATCAAACAAAATGCAACAAAATAAATAACCAAACACAATATATTCCTGTCCATAAACTCAAGTACCTTGTAATTAATCCTATTAATCCTATCACAAAACTCATAGTCGAAAAAAATAAACTTAAGCCAGGAGAAAAATATCTTTATCTCAGTATCTGTTAATCAAAAAAGTTAATAAGCATTAGAGTAAAAAGTATACCGCTTTGCGTAGTTTCTTGATTAGAGCCATAGGCTTGCGCTTCAAACCTCTCGACAACCTATGCATATAAATTTACATTCAAAACCCCTAAAATTCCTCAACATTTTAATAAACAATAAACTCTAAACTCCAGACAGAAATCAAGACAATTAAATTCTAAAAATTAAGATAAAACCTTCTGCGAACTCGTGCAGGGAAAAGCTTGACGAGTTCATCAGTATTCAAATCAAGAAGTGCATCCAAATCAATTCCTCTATAACTGAACTTCCTAAATGTTCTCTTCTTTGGGACTCCAGCAGCCGCAACCTCTCCTTCAACATCCGCCTGATTCAAAAAATAATCAAAAAGTTTCACGTTATAATGCCGACATTATAGAAGATGAAGATTAAATCGAATCGAAATTTGATGAAGAAGATGATGAAGAACTACCATGGCTGTAAGCTTGAAGTTACAGATAGGGATTAGGGTTTTATAAAGCGGCCGAGAGTGAGAAAAAAAATGAGAGCTCAAGATTACATTTATTAGGGTTTCACTTTTTTTTTTTTTTTTTTTTCTAAAGGGGGTTTCACTAGGGTTTATAATTGTCTAAAAAGTAAACAAGTTCTCCTTCGAGAGTCTTTTCGACAAGTCTTGTAAGATAATATACCATTTTACAATGAGATTACTCGAATAAAAGTAATTTATAGGTAAATCTAATTATTACGTCAGGGCTTACATACACCGGTGGGTATAACAAAGTTTTTCCTAATTGAGGTGGTATTACATCAGGGCTCAGCACTAAGTGCTTTCATTTTTACGGTCATTATGCAAGAAATCTCTAAATCTATCTGGGAAACTGTGCCATTGTGCATACTTTTCGCCGATAATTTAGTTTTGGTCGCAGAAACCAAGGAGGAAGCTAATAGTAAATTGGAAGAGTGGAAGGAAGCCTTGGAGGGTAAGGGGTTGCGTATAAGTCGTACGAAGACATAATACTTGCGATGCAATTTCAGTGAAACAGAAGCGATAGGGGAGCCAGAGGTGACCTTAGGGGGAGAAGTTGTTGCATGTACGACTAAGTTCAAATATTTGAGATCTGTGATTCAGAGTAATGGGGAGATTGATGGAGACGTTACTAATCGTATACAAGCGGGTTGGCTTAAGTGCCGAGCAACAACTGGGGTGCTTTGTGATAAGAAGTTCCCGAGGAGATTAAAAGGTAAATTTTACCGCGTTGCAATTAGTCCGGCGTTGTTGTATGGGACAAAATGTTGGCCCGTAAAGAAGGTTTTCGAACAAAAGATGGAAGTAACAGAGATGCGTATGTTGAGGTGGATGTGTGGTAATACTATGATAGATAGGATAAGAAATCAGGAGTCCAGGAAGACGTTAGGGGTTCCACCTATCTCCGCAACGATGCGAGAGAATAGGTTGAGATGGTTTGGGCATGTGCAGAGAAAGACACATGAAGCACCTGTAAGAAGGATCGAATGCATCATAGTAGAAGGAAAGAGAGGTCGAAGAAGACCTAGGAGAACATGGGAGGAACAAATTAAGAGTGACTTGCAAGAACTCCACCTTTCTAGGGGCCTGACCAGGGATAGGGGCAGTTGGCGGCACCTTATCCACGTCCTAGATTACTAAACTCGTCCTTTTTACCTTTCGTTTGTTATTGTTCTTTGCCCGTTTTGGTTGCTCTCTACCGTTTTCTTGCTCTTATCTTGGTATTTGTACATATGCCTTTTGCTCTATTTGTCTGCTGCAAGTTTCCCTCTCATGAAGATATTTTGCGAGCTGGGGGACTCTTTGATCGCACTCTCCTATATGGGTATGAGTTGTCATCGTTCTTCCCTCCCAGACCTTGATCATAGATTTCTATGAGCGAGATACACTAGGGATGATCATATGAACAGAATTGAAGTCTTATATTTCGCTTGATTTCTATGCGTGGCTAACGTGGGTATAAGATGCAGGATTTCAGATATTTGCAGATTCCTCTATTTGAAGACTCTTGAGCCGGGAGACTCTTTTGACCGCCCTCTCCTTATGGGTATGAGACGCCGTCTGTCCTCCCTCCCAAAAACCTGACCATAGATATAGTTTATGAGCGGGATACACCGAGTATAATGATGATGATCTAATTATTATATACACACTTGTAAAATTGTTCAATTTTAAGTTAAATTCAAAATTAATGACTTTATACATTCTAATTAATCATTTATAATTTATTAGTTAAAGGTCACCACTTTAAAAATTATAAATCATAAAATCTTTAAGGATATATTTTAAGTTAAAATTAATCATTTTACGTCAGAAAGGATCATTTTTAGGTCAAAAATTATCACTTTAAAATGTCCTAAATGATGCATTTAAGGTTACATAATTTAAGTTGAAATTGGTCACTTATAAAATAAAATAAAAACCTAAATTGAAAATAAGTTACTCTAGTAAGGGACCGTCTCTCACTAATACGACCTCAAAACAAGGAGTTCATATACTAATAATTATGAGTTGGGCTATTTAGCCCATGTATATAGCCAGCGACTCACAAGACCATCTCACACTTTGTAATTAAAATGGGTCATACCATCATCATCATCATACCATAGTTTATTCGGTCTTTTAAAGACCACTTAAATGGGCAGACCCAATATCTAAAAAGACCATTTTTAAAGTGAAAGAACCCAACTCAACACAGTTTGAACTTGTTGGTTGGCAAATTTTCGATCATCATAAATACTGAATTGTCTTCCGTAGCTTTCATCACCAAAAAAGTCAACCATTACATTTCGATATCATCTACAATGAAGAGATATTTGATGTCATTGTGTTTGGTCTACCAATGAACCAAACAAAACACACTTGGGCTTTTTATAAAACACACATGCCAATCTAGGCTCAACTCAAAATCTTATGAGACCATTGATCACTTTGCTTCTTTAAGGTCTCCACAGCAACCATATAAAAAACCGCTTCAAAACATAGACATGGCCATCACATCATGCAAAGATTGCCAACTAAACACTGCTTTACCCAAAGTAACAACGGTCTACGAATCTTGAATATGATTTTCTGAACCTCCGCCATAAACCGAGTCTCAAAACTTAAATAAAACTCCTTTGTCTCTACAAAGATTGAGACAACATTTGAAGTACTCATCAAGTTCCTCAACAAAACATACTACCACATTACAATGTTGTTTCCCCGGGTTAGCCAAAACATACTTCTAACTCGAAATGCATCATGAAGTACCTCACACTACCGCAACACTCGTGCATAAAACGCTGAAATGTTTGCTTCATAAGTGACCACAAATCGTTGGTCGTTTTACAAAGATCTTTATATTGAAGACAAAAATAGCTTTATCAAAGCCTCCACTTTAAGCAAATAAACACAACATGCAACCATTGCCATGAGATAAAACAAAGACCCTGTACATATACGCTTCATGAAGATAGCCATAGGACCTTTATGCTAAACCATGTGACACAACAAAGCACTCAAATAACTTTCATATCAAAGTCTTTAAGATTGTTTTCATATAGTCAAACACAAAGTACTTGTAATCAATACTATGCAAAACCCATAGAATCAAAACGACAAAAAACCTAGAATGTTTGAATTCTACAAGATGAGAATATTTGATAAAATCTCTTCACTTTAGAGGAATGAACCTTGAAGAGTGCGTGGCACCAATACCTGGTCTACCATGCTTCACAGGCTTGTAAGAAATGGAAAATTCTGCCAAGTAATGGCCAATCATCTCAGGCTTGATTTCAACCTGGTTGAAGGTCTTACCATTGTAAACACCAATGACGCTCCCAATCATCTCAGGGACAATGATCATGTTGCGAAGGTGGGTCCTAACAGGTTCAGGTTTCTCACCTGGTTCAGCTTCACGTTTCTATTCAAGAAAATCAAAGAGGATTAGTGCCAAGAAGGAATCAGCAACTTTTTCAAAAAGAACAGCTGTAATTATTGATTAACCAACGAATATAACGCAGGACCAAAACCAAGGCAATTTCAAAACTTTCTGAATCCTGTTACTTAACAAAGAACTGCAGAATCCAAGCTATGAACAAGTTCAAAGGAATTTTCAAAAATTTTACTGAAAACTGTCAAGCAACAAAAATACCATGACCTCAAGAGATTTCAATTTTCAATGTCTGAGGCATGAGAATAAAAAAAATAATATTATAGAAGATATATTGAATGACAGAATAGCAAAAAAAAATATTTCACAAAACTCGTGGGAAACAAAGATGAAGATGACTAACCACTCGGGAATCTACATACATACAACAATACCATAACCTTAGATCTTAACCCTAACAACCAAAAAAATCAACGAGGATTATCCCTAAAGGTGCAACACAAAAAAAATCCTTCTAGAAGCATAATGCCACCAAAACAATTACGGTAAGGCATGTGTCTCCTAAGCAGTACCATGAAACTTATACAACTCACCAACTCAATCACACAATCATCCTAAAACCTTTGTTAACAAATAACAAATAATTACACAATCATTCGGGGCAAAGCAAACGATTCTGCGACCTGTTTATTTTTTATTAAATTTTCAAATTGGGGCCCTTCATAATAAAAAAGAGATTTTCTTAAGCCAAAATAAAAACTCAACACAATTAATTTAAAGTATTAAATTTTAATGAAAACTCAATACATTTTCTAAACTTGTTAATATTGACATTGATTTTATAATAATAACTTAAATTAAGTTGTTAAAAATTAAATTTTCATCTCTAATATTACAAAGGAAGAGAAACAGAGTAATAGATTGATGGTTGATTATAAAACGTAAAGTTTGAAGATTGGAAAATTAAGAAATAAATTATTGATTATTTTTATAAATTTAGTTGGTGATACTTAATGTCAAATGAAAAGGTAAAAATTAGATAACGTTAGAGAAAAAGTTTGAAAGTTAAAGAGTTGCTTTGAAAAATAAAAGAAATGAGAGAAAAAAAATGTAATCAACAGTTAAATAAGAGTCCAATTAACTACTCCACCTCATTAGTACGTTACTAATATGATTTTTATATGAGGCCCTTTTGGTTTGACGACCCTGTGCAGTTAGGCACCCCACACACCCCCAAACAGTCCCTGCAATCATTCCTATAAAACCTAACACCTTATCTTAAGATTCACCAAACAATTCTCACAATCTAACTCATTTATAAGCTAAAATCATACTTTTATAGTTCCATTATATTTGCTAATTTTTACTTTTTACGCAATTCGATGTATTATTTTGATCATTTATATATTAGTTTATGCATAAGTAAAAATTATAAAAAGTTAATACTTCTATAAAAATATATGATTAAACGATTCAAACAAGATCTTACTTGACTATTTTTTCTTACTCATTAGCCGCAACCGGCAATACACAATAAGCTTAAACAAGAAATAGTGTCAATAGCCGTAATGTAGTAAGTACTTCCTAAGGAAGGAAGTAGATCACATCAAAATCTCTAGAGCTTAAGCCAAGGTGCCTTAGAACATAGATCAACGACAATTCTGCGGGTAGTATTTGGTCCACAAATTAGTATAACTCTGTACATGTCAGCAAAGTGCTTGGATACCCTAAAACTTGACATTTTTCACTCCCCTCAACTATAATCCTTTTCGTTATGTTAATAATAAAATTTACATTCCTCCCTCATTTAAATCCTAGCTTCGCCTTTGCTAAATCAACTCGAATCAAAATGCTACCCATCATCTAATCGTTTACCATCAACTCACATTGTATCATCAAAACCAAGAGATAAGAGTGAATATTAAATTTTAAAGCCAATCAAACATTTTAACAAATTTTGAAAGAAGATACAATGTTGAAGGTAAGCAGATAAACAACCTTGTTAACCTTGCTCAAATCACCCATCTCAACAAACTACAACACACCTAGATACCTCTAAATCCTTTCAAACCCAAATACTACACAAAGAACGAACAAATAACAACCTATCATTTTCTAATACCAATCATTAAAGCCTTATATCGTCTATGTTGAACATCCTTAATATCTTCCAGGTTGAACATTGTTCTCATTTCCCATCTAAACATAAAATCAAAAGTACTGATCTTTTTTTTTTTTTTTTTTTTTGAAATTAAAAGTACTGATCTTAAATCTTCACATTTTTGGCACAGTAAATAGACATATGAATCTGATTTTCAACAATTTCGAATCCCAATATCCCCAACAAGAAAAATTAATAATAAATCTACCAAGACCAATATGCTTATTATTGAAAATACTTTCACATTTTCATATCAATACACCTCAATTCAAAATCAAAAAGATGCAACGGAATGAATAACGAAACCACAATATATTCCTCGACATAAACTCAAGTACATTGTTCATTAATCCCATTAATCCTATCACAAAACTCATAGTCGAAAAAATTAAAATTAAATAGCCATGAGAAAAATATATTTAGCTCATTATCTATTAGTTAAATTAACAGAAATAAACAATTAATAAGCATTAGAGTAAAATGTGTACCGCTTTGCGTAGTTTCTTGATTAGTGCCATAGGCTTACGCTTCAAACCTCTCGACAACCTATGCAAATAAATTTACATTCAAAACCCCCAAATTTCCTCGAACATAATAATAAAACAAAGAAATCCAAAACTCCACAAAGACATTAAGACAATTAAATTCAAAAATCAAAGATTAAACCTTCTGCGAACTCTTGCAGGGAAAAGCTTGACGAGTTCATCAGTATTCAAATCAAGAAGTGCATCCAGATCAATTCCTCTGTAACTAAACTTCCTAAATGTTCTCTTCTTTGGGACTCCAGTAGCCGCAACCTCTCCTTCAACATCCGCCTGATTCAAAAAATATTCATAAAGGATTACGATTAAAATGTCGACATTATAGAAGATGAAGATTAAGTCGAATCGAAACCTGAAGATGAAGAAACTACCATGGCTGTAAGCTAGAAGTTACAGATAGGGAGATTAGGGTTTATAAAGCGGCCGAGAGGAAGAGACAGAAAAAATGAGAGCTGAAGATTACACTGGATTCTCAAACACAAACAGGTTCTCCTTTAAGACGGTGTTTAGAAACCGGGCCGAAAATTAATGTGAGACTATATGATCGGTAAGTCTCGTGTGAGACGGCTTAGCCGTGCAACTAATAATTTTTCAAAAATATTTTGACATATTGATTTTAAGATTTAAAAGGACAATTTTAAGACTTGAAAAGTCAATATCAAATTTTTAAATATCAATTTTAATGTTTGAGAAATCCTAATTTAAAGTTGATATGAGAATTTAATGTTCTGGATTTGATTTTTTAAGTCATAAAATAGGTTTTTAAAGTATTAAAATTGACCTTTTAAGTCTTAAAATTATCAAATTATATAACTTAAAATTTCAATTTCAAATCCTTGAAATTGGTCTTTTAAGTCTTTGAATTGGTCTTTTAACTCTCGAAACTGACATTTTAATTTGTGAAATTGGTAAAAATCAATTGTACAATTGGGCCGACCCAATATGATGCGTCTCACAAGTGAGGCGGTCTCACCCAAGTTTTTGTGCTATATGACACGTTTTTTTATGCATACATTGAATCGTTTAACAAATACAATTGTAAGCATATTAACTTATTGTTTTGAGGTTGTCTCATCAAATGACAATCATATATTTTCTTTTGGCTTTTAATAGTTGTTAAATGCTACGGTCTAACCGGGGGTGTTTGGTTCTTAGCATATTGCTTAGCTTTTTTGTTTAATTTTTTGTTTTTGATTTGTTAGTTGGTCAAACAGCAAAAAAAATGTTTGATAAATAGCTTTTAAAGTAGATGAAAAACTAGATTCTAAGCCAAAATGAAAAAGCTACTCCAGCTAGCTTTTTTAGTTGGTTTTTGGCATGTTGGCCAACTTTTTCTCTAATAAAAAATAGCCAATATTTATTGGTCAAAAAAGCCAACATTTTCAATTGGTCAAAAAAGTCAACTAAAAAGCCAATATCAAACAACCAATTGTCAAACACCTTGTAACAGGGTCAATAAATTCAAGAGGTAATTAATATTAATGGATTTTTTTTAAAATAAATAATGCGGAAGTGTGAAAATGTCAATTGGCTAAAAAGCTTTAAAATTAATAAAAATGTTTATTAGAAATGATAAATATTACACAGAAATTAGAAAATTAAAATACATATCGTTTGTTTCAAAAAAAATACACAATAATTAAAATTAAATACGTCAAAAACATCAAATATAAAGTATATAAAAAAATTTACAGCTAAGTCCTCGATGGCATAAATAAATTGTAGTTGCGGCCTGGATCGGAACCTGAAACTAAATCCTGCAACATGCTGCCATCCATAATATGGATGACAGCCGATTGAATCGGTCAGCGCTTAACGCCGATCATAACTCCCTATCCAGCTCAAAATACGGAAATAATACACTACATTTACTAAATAATAATTAGAGTACGAACTTATAATAAATTAACACCACTGTATACTTTTACCATATTCTTTTGCTCTTCGATACTTTTAAGTCATTAAGATACCATTCTCAACCCTGGTAGAAGTACGTTACTGCCACTTATAAAATTCGGTAATCTTAATACTTAAGCAAACCTAGTTTCGGTACCGTACCATGTCTCATAGCATCAATAGTAATCAAGTTTATCACTGATCAACAAGTACAACAATATGACACCTGATATATGTAAGGGCCTGGCTAGATTAGGGCCAAATCCCTGTATCTAACTGTGGTGGGGGTCGTCACCCGCCAATGTTTATGCTCGAGCTTCTACAGGATAGGTAGCTAACCCCCTGTCTAACACCGCATTTTACGTGCCGGACAACACGGGCGCCGAGATTTTACATGCCAGTCCATGGTTCGACATTCCCTTACTATCATGGTCATTCAATCAATACACACGTAATTTCACACATGCTCATCACATTTTTACTACTACAAGTTGACTTTCACTTTCACCAACTTAGATGCTAAGTTCCTCATTTAATAAGATTCTACCTTTGTACCTTTTTATGTTCACCACTAAAGTTTGGAACATTGGATTTTATTTAGAACTTTATTTTTAATATTTTATACTAATACTTTAATATTCTATTAGTGGTCTCCAAATTAATTATATTTACACAAGTAGCTATAAAATTTTATTTCTCTTGAAATAAGTTGTCTAACCAACATTTCTAACTCTAAAACCAATAAAACTTGTATTCTTTTCACAAAAACAAATATTTTAATAAAAAAAAATCAAGTAAAACTGTATTCTTTTGATAAATTTGCAAATCAATATTTCAAGTTTAGAAAACAAGTCAACTTATTAAGTTCACAAAAAAAAATTAAATTTCTAATGATACATCAAATAAAATAATAATCTGACAAAATAAGTAAACAATACTCCTACTTATAAAATAGATAAAATTTATATTTTCACAAAAATTAATATTTCTTGTTATAAACCAATTAAGTAAAACTTTATTCTATAAATATTTAAACAAAATTTAAAATTTCACACATTACTAAAAAAAAAAAAAAAGTTTATTAAAAGTACTTTTACATCTTTTTACAAAATTTGTTTTGTCAAATAGTCAACTAAAGAAATATTTTGTACTAATAACTAGCTATTTAAAATCACAAAAGTTACTTTTATAAATATTTCATGTATTTAAAAAAAAAAACACTTGAATATAAATAACTTACAAAATTTTTCCAATATATCTTTTTTTTATTGTTATTTTTATTATTATCATAAAATAGCTTGTAATAATTTAAAATCGTAGATCACATTTTTTTTTCTATATGATAGTAACTGAATGTCCTGAGTAATTGTTGGCCTTTTTTTCACTTAAAACACCTTAGTTTTTAATTTATCATTGTAATTTCTAACGAATAATAAAAAACTAAAAAGATAAAAACTTTTACACAATAACTTAAATATTTAATATAACTTTAATTAAGATAAGCTTTAAAATAAAAGATAAATTATAATGACAATATCCTTAGCATAACCATACTAAATAAAAAAAATATGTTCATGAAATAACAAACAACTTTATAAACTAATTTAAGGGCTTACATAAAATTATTAACTATAATATTACCATAACCATTCTTAATATAATAACATTCCTACAAATTCATAAACATAGTAACACTAGTTTATAACATAGATAATACTTAATATATATCACTAGTATATAATAGTTCACCGAACTTTCTAGACATGTCCAAATATTATTAATTAACATACTAAAAATATTATTAGCATAACGACACTAAATTTAATGTTAATCAAAAATTTGTTAAACTAAATTCCTACTTAAACATACTCAATATATATCATACTTTGCATATTATAAAGTAAATATAATGTAAAATTTCACATAAAGAGTAGGGTAAGAAGTTATACCATATTAACACCATGGATTAGTACTAAGTACTAATTAAGATGATTAGGAAATAAGATCCCCCAATGAATACTCCAAGCTTTAAGCTCCAAACTCCAAATGCTAGTTGTTCTAAGCTCCCAAAATAAATACCCAACTCTAAAATAATGATTCTTTAAGTACCCAAAGTAATGATCCAAATGATGATGATTTAAGTTAAATATAATTGTTCTATGCTCCATCTTCTAGAAATGTTTCAACTAATTAATATTAGAAAATTAGTAATGTATATAATGAAGTGAAATTAGGAGGAAATGGAAGAAAAGTAGATGCCATAATTCCTTAATACTACACAACTAGAATGATATATTTAGGGTGAGTTAATTTGTTTTAATTTTGCAAGGTAGAATGTTGGGAGAATAGCTATTATATATAGAAGATTTTTATGGGACAAGATCTTATAATATTTGGATAAATAAATAAATAAAATCATAGCTCCATATCTTAGCCATAACCATCCAACATGATGGTAAGGATGAAGATTGATTTCTTTTCAAACTTGCTTTACTTATGTAAGTAAATAAGTAATAAAAATATAGGTAGGTTTTGACTTGTAGATTATGATTATTTTAGGTGCAAAACTAGCTTAAAACCTTATTTAAAATTATTAATAAAAATATGCTAATACTAGTATAAAATAATTTTACTAAAAGTGTTAGTCGTTAAAATAATTGTTAACGAAATTAATTAATAAATAAGAATTTTAAACGTAAAGTTTTAGAAAACCGTAGGTTAATTAAATGATTTCAAATTTCTGTAGTATATAAATTAGTATCTAAAACTTTTGGGTTCATAAAAATAATACTTAGAAACTAAAAATATAGTTTCATATATTTAAATTAATTTAAGAAATCACGCATGTAAAAGAAAATAAATAATAAAGAATTCGAAAATTAAGTCGGATATTAAATCAATTTAGAGTCTAATAAAATAAAAATTTTAAATTAATTCAGAAATGATAATTAGTTGAAATAAGATTTAGGAATTTAGTAAAGTTGGATGAGTTCAATAATCACAATTAGGAATTAAATTGAAGGAATTAAGAATTAGTCGAAAATGATTAAGATTAGAAATTTCAGTCTGTTACACACCCCCACGGTAGAAACTACTATTATCAATTGATCTTAATTGGCATATAGTTTTCTAACATATATAATGTAAAACATAATGAGGTGGATCTTATTTGATTTATCTTAATCCATATATTTATAATATTAATTTTTAAGAAAATTTTATCATATGAAATTAAAGATATTGATTATTAAAAATGTGCATTGGATAGCGTGAAAAACATAAATGTAACAACAATTGCTAAAATTAAAGGAAGTATTAAATAGGTAATATTTCAAAGAGGAAAAAAATAAAAATAATACGTAAGCCTATTTGTCAAACACTGTAGTTCGATGCTAGGGGTGAGCATAATCGAATATCCGATCTGAAACATGCAGTCAGATTAGATATTCGATATCCGAAAACTGATATATCTGATATTCGATTCGATCCGACTCGAATATTCGAGATATCCAATATCCGATGCCTATGAAAATGAGTTGAAAAATTCCAATCGGATATTCGAAATATCCGATATCCGAATTTAGTCGAAATGATTTATTTATAAAAATATAATTTTATTCTTATGAATAACGGATATTCGAAATTACTTATAATATGCGGATATCCGATACCCGACAATCCGAAATAATTTCGGATATCCGATATCCGAAAAATGTTGATATTCGGATATTCGAATCTACAAACATTGATATCCGAATTTGTATCCGATATCCGAATTTTTGAATCAGATATTTGATCCAAGTTGTGATTTCGAAACGAATATCAGATCAAATCATCGGATAATTGGATCATCAGAAAATTTTGCTCAGCCCTAGCTACCACAAACGTTTCAAGAAAATTCAATGTTACCATGTAGAATCTCCCTCATAACATTGATAATGATATGCTTAATTACATCACAAATTCTTGTGAGAGACGGTTTCTTTGAGAGACCATCTCTAATTGGGTCAGCCCCTTATATATTTTGCAAAACATTGTAAGTAGGCATTAACAATGACGTAAGTAGACATTTAAGATATTGAAAGTAGGCATTAAGGATACGATAAATAAGCATTAAGGATAATGTAAGTGAATATAAAGAATGTGGTAAGTAGACATTAATCTTAATGGGCTGGGCTTAAGATGCTTCTCTCAAAGAGACAGTCTCTCAAGAGACTAGCTCTAATTACATAGCTTTTGACATCAAGATTTAGGAGCGTTTGACAAAATAGCTTATTGGGCGATTTTAGTTTATTTTGATATTTAGATGGTTGGATTGAAACAACTTATAGTTATGAATAAGCTATTTTGAACAAGCTGTTCATAGCACTGGATTCAAAATAAGCTGGTCAAACCAATTAATAAAATCAATTAGTCAAGTCAGTCATCGTAATCAACTATCAATTGTTTGCCTCAAACACACTTTAAGCCTTTTCTGCTATGGCCTATAAAATCATGAAAGATCCACGAAGAGGCTTACTTTTCAATAACAACTTTTCCCCAATAGACTAGAGCAAAATTTAAAACCCATATATAAACTTGAGAATTTATTTTGTTGGTATATGTTGCAAATTAATATCATAATAAAACCCCAAGTACAAAAACAAGCTATAAGATATTCATCTCAAAAAAAAAACCTAACATATGATAACAATTAACAATAAAACAAACATGCATATGGTTGAGAAAGGTCAAATATATTTAAATGGAGATAACATTTGTTTTAAAGTGATCACTTGATAAAATTTTGAGTGTTGAATAAAAGATATAAATGTAGAAGTTGTAAAAATGCTAGTTAAAGACTTATTGAGTTTGATTGAATGATTAGATTAATGCTATGTTTAAAATTAGTTGATTGTTAATAATTATGTATTTGCTTAACACGTAATAATTACAAATAAAAGCTTATTATACTTCTATATCAATTTTAATTAATTGAGTAGAATACTATTAAAAAAATATTACATACTATTCGGCTGAAAAAATGCAAATTGTGCTTTTATAATTTGCTTTAATTCGCTGCGCATATAAAATTTAAAGGATTTAGTCTAAATTTTCTTTTTATTACTTCACCAAATACTTTCAACAACAAATTTGATTAATGAAATCTCAAAAAGGTTTCAATCACCCAATTTCTGCTAATTTTCCATACAAGATAACAAATTGTCCCAATTAGTTTTTATATAGTATTAGTTATGTTATTATTTTGATTATGACTTATTTTAAAAACATTAAAACAAAGTTAAGTGAGAAAGAACAATAGTCAATAAAGATTGTTGTAGTAGCAATCTATATCATTTATTTTTATTAAAATTATAAGTTTAAAAACAAAATCAATGTGTCATGTGAATCGAAAAACATTTATGATTATAGATGATAGATGACTAAATTTGTAAGAATGAATTTATAAACATTGTCTTACACTTTAAAAAATAAATTTATAATGCTAAACTTTTATAAGAACACAGTTATTTTTTGGTGAAATTTTTTTTTTCGAATTACGTATTAGATGATCTAATGTTTCAGTGAAGCAAACCTTTACTCTTGATAATACAACTAACATAAGAAGTTAAAAACCATACATTGGTTAAACAAAACAATTTTCTTTTAAGGGTATATATGAAATTACATATATTACATTATACCATTACAGAGTACACTAAATTAACGCTGCAACTACGTGAAATTGTTTACAAGGAAACAAATAATTTAAAGATTTAGCACGCATTATGTGTACACATATCGAAAAAAATCCAATTTTAGAAGTTAAATCATGCAAACTATTGTAAACTGATTCGTTAACAAGTGTGTTCATGTTCAGTTGTATTTACGCTAACATTTCAAGACCCTAATCACATCCATTTTCCATGATTTTTGTTTCATTACACTTCTTAATTATCCTACAACGCACACAAACACAAAAAATGAGTTTTGATTTCAAGCATTAACGAAAATCTCTCATAGACAACAACAAACTCAAATAGAACTCATACCATGACCATTGTTGATTTCGACTTAAATTTCTCCTAAACTACACCACATTAGAAAATGAGAAACCACTCATATGAAACCTTATAAAATTTCTAATCCAATAAATTAAACCTCACAAAAATCTATTAACAATACACAAAGATATTTACACATTGATTCAAGTAAGAAACACAACTCTTAAACCTAATTTAAGAAGCAAACCATCAAAACCCCACTAGCCTCCTCCCTCAATTGCTTGACATAATCCGCTCTATGGTTATCCGTGTGAGAGTATTTTAAACGAATAAGAGCTCGCCATCTGGCATTTTCCACAAGTACATTTCTGACTATTTAAATTCTAAGATTTAACGTTCATCTTGGTACATCAACAACGTCGGCTTACATCTTCCGACTGATCATTCCATCTTCCTCTCTCTAGAAAATCTCGATTTCTAAATCTTAGAAAATATAGGGATTCTGCGATAATGGCGGCGACTGAGGAACCAATCGTTGCTCCAGCTGAGCAAGAGGTCGCTTCTGCTCCGGCTATGGAGGAAGTTCCAGCAGAGGAGAATCAAGCTGGTGAAGAGGCTGCTGCAAATACGAAGAAAACGAAGGAGTCGGAACCGAAGAAGGCTTCTGGTCCTAAGAAAGCGAAGAATCCTCCTACTCATCCTCCTTATTTTGAGGTATGCGAGAGCGAGATTGTTTGAATTTTGTTTGAATCGTTTTGAATTGTAAATTTGTAATTGATTGGTTGTGTTTTGAAATTCAGATGACTAGTGACGCGATTACAACTTTGAAGGAGAAGAATGGATCGAGTCAGTATGCGATCCAGAAATTTATCGAGGATAAGCATAAGCAACTACCAGGAAACTTCAGGAAGCTTCTCCTTGTGAGTTTGAAGAAATTTGTGGCTTCTGGTCGTCTTGTGAAGGTCAAGGGATCTTTCAAACTTGCTTCAACTCGCTCCGCTACTCCTAAACCTGTGGCAGCACCAGCTAATAAAGCAAAATCTGCTGCAAAACCAAAATCTGTTTCTTCAAAGAAAAAACCTGCTGCTGGAAAGCCAGCAGCGGCTAAGCCGAAAGCCAAGAGTAAAGCTGTAGCTTCTAAGCCAAAACCGACTGAAGCTAAGTCGAAGCCAAAGGCTAAGGCAAAAACTGTAGCAAAACCTGCTGTTAAGCCTAAAGCAGCAGCTGCACCTGAGAAGCCCAAAGCTGCGGGTACTAAAAGGAAGGCTGTGGCTACTGTGAAGCCAAAGGAGAAGCCAGCTAAAGTTGCAAAGACGGCTGCCAAATCGACTCCCTCTCAAAAAGCTTCTGCTCCCAAGAAGGCAGCTGTGGCGAAGCCAGCTCTCAAGAAGGCTGTTGCAGGGAAAAAGAATGTGAAGCCCAAAAGTGTCAAGTCTCCAGCAAAGAGAACGAATCCTAAAAGAGGGAGAAAGTGAAGTAAAGTTGAAATTTGTTGTGCATTAGATAGTTTGGTGGTGTTGAAATTGTAGGCGCTGGTTGACATAATTCATAAATAGTGTCTGTAAATGTTTGGATGTTATAGTAGTGTGTTGTAATGTGGAAGAGAGGTTTAGCGCCCATACATACATGGAAAGTTAAGTTCTTTTTATTGCGACAATTTCTAGTTGTTTAATGTTTTCAATTAGCTGTATTGTTGATTAATGAAATAGAATAGAAGTAATTCTATATGATAAATATTCTGGATTTTCATTGTTCCTTTCTCCAGTGGTGCACATTTTCAATAAATGTTGCAATTGAATGAGCTCAATGGTATGTTTCACCTAGTTTTGTGGTTCATTAGTTAGATTAAATGTTGTATATATAATCTTGTTCGAAGTGAATGTATATCCTTGAACCGAGTATTTTGTCATGTTTTTCAGAGAATATTGTCTTTGAAGGGGAAGTTGATAAGAGTAAGAGCTTGAAGCAATACATTTTTAGCTGGAATGTGAATTACTCCATCCATTTTGAAATACTTTACAATGTACTCATTGACACTATTTATCATTAAAACTTATTTTAATTATGCGGCTAATATGTAAGAAAAATTATAGCCAAAGAAAATCTTGTTTGAATCGTACAATCATAAAATTACATAATATTAACTTTGTATAACTTTTAGATTTAAATATACATAATTCAATATATAAATGATTAAAATAACATATTAAATTACGTAAAAAGTCAAATAAGAAAATATGTTGCAAGTTGCTATAACCGAGTTTAATGTCTTTTGGTGATATATAATCACAATATTTCTGCAATGTGAAAAATGAAAATTGCTATATTATTGAGCAGTTAAAGCATTAATGAGTAAACGAACATAATTGGTCACAAACTCACAATTTTAATTGGATGCATGAAACAACCTTTCTATCACTCTCTAGTGTTAACTAATTCTATCAAATAAACAGTTTCATTACAGCGTATCTAAATCTGTAATGATCTTTAACAGTGAACCAAAATTCATCCCATGACCCATCGGCACTGAAATACAAGGGAGACGAAGGAGATGGAGAATGAGACATTGTCAACAAATCAAGAATCGATGATCGTATGTACTAAAAATAGCTATTGTTCGGATGCGCAGAGTTTAGAAAATAGCTTTGTTAATTCAAGTTTACTTAACAAATCAGGGATCAAATTTTGAAAAGGCACACGTTTCAGTCGGCTATCTATATCGTTTACTACTTTCTTTGAAAGCAGAGTAAACTCCTCAACATCAGTGCTTTTATCAAGAAGCTCACTCCAAAACTTATCATCCTCGTTTAAATCACCGGCCTTGATGAGTTCCACTGTTTTTGCCAAAGTTGCAACGTTCCTGCCAGCACCACAGCCCATTGCTGTAGCAGCACCAACTGCATTAGCTATAGCTAATGTCTGGATTTTTGGCAACTGGTGCACAAAACCAAATGCTGCTGCAGCCACGAAACTGTCTCCGCATCCTACAGTGTCTATAACATCCACCTACAAGATTCAACGAAGCAATTTGTTGCAGTTTAGTATGTACAAAATCATGGAAAGTGACTTTGTACAAGCACTTATTAAGAACTCAAGCAGGACATAAAAGAGTAGACAATAGATAATTTCTAGTCTCATAAGGCACTACCTAGTCCTAAGGTCAGCAGATTTAATAGACCTCAATCTCAAGGTCATAACAAGACTCCAACAACAATATCAAAAGAAACCACAACGACCGAATAACTAGCAGGCCAAGATAAATTATGGTGTACACTACTACACACCAGCTTATGTTAACCATGGTTTAAAGTTTAAAGATGTTACCTTATATGATGGGGCACAAGAAGTTCCAGACAAAGTGACAAGTAGTGAACCCTTTGATCCCATTTTGATGATAACCCATTTAGTCCTTGACCCTCGTTTAAGCAGCTCTTGCCCAGCCAATATTGAATTGCCAATGCCAGTCAATGATTCAGCCTAAATAATGATTTGTACACACACATTACAAACAGGCAGAGAAATAAAGAACAGGAAGCACCATGGCATAAATAATGCATAGAAAGCACAAATCATGCTTAAAAACCTCAATATGCAAGCAGTCATAGAATATTAATAAAATAAAAAAAACATTATATTAAGAATAAACTAAAAGGTTAGGATGCAAGTTTGCAACACATATAGAAATTGAGGGCTAACCTCATCAGCAGTTAGAAGAACAACATCACTCAACTTCAAAAGCTCATCAAAAGCCCTTTGTTCTTCAGGAGTTCCAGTTGATAGAGATTTTCCCTTGGGCCCAGGATCAAAGAAAACAGAAGTCCCTGCTTCCACAGCATACCTCAAAGCTGATATAATTAAGCCAGGGGAGAGTTCATCAAATCCATAACCATTGACCACCAAAATCTTTGACTGTTTGATAGCCGATTTTACATCCCTTGACAGATAATTCATCCAACCAAATGCAGGGTCTTCACTAAAATCTGCCCGGCTGATAAAGAAAACACATATTCACTTAACATGAAAAATCAAAGATGAAACATCCGCTAATATTCTATCTAGTCAATTTCCTTGACCTTCCAAAACATATTATCTAATTCTAAGATGTTGAAGGAAAAAAAATCATCCTTCCATTCTTCTCTATCTAGCAAGAGCAATGAGCAAATCACACAAACCTGCAAAAACCATGTCTTTGCAATGGATCCACCAAAACCCAGCAAAGGAGGGTCTTATATGCTTCTGTTGTACTCCTTATTAAGTCAAGATCATCAATCATCTCAACAAAACTTACTCCCTCATCATGTAGCACATCCTGAAGAAAACGCCCGTAAATTTCATTACCCACATGACCAATAGCAAGACATCGAAGACCAAGTCTAGCTGCTGCAATAGCCGTATTACAGTGACCACCAGCTTCCCAATATTGCTGTAGGCAACAATACAATGCAAGAGTTCAGAAAAACTACCAGTTACACGAATGAGAAAATAATTTCAGAGTTTAAGCATCGGAAAGCAGCAAAAAACATCTTTACCAACAAAACTAAAGGCCATAGACTCACAGTTATATTTGAACAACTTTGGAAACCCAACAGGCAAGGAACTTAAGCTTTAAAAGCAGCTAGGTTCAAAATAAAAAATTGAAGAGAACAGAAACACCCACTCTTTTTACTTTGGGTTTTTTAATGTGACTCACAACATCTTGACAAAAAAACATGATGATGTTTCAAGGATCCATTCTTTTAAGCAAAACCTTTCAATCAACTTGAGCAGGAAAACCCCTTCATTTAACGCACTACTCATTCCCATTTGATTTGCACCTCTTGATAGAAGTGCAAATGTTAATATGTAGTAGGTGAGTAAAATTAACAAGTGGGTTGGAGAAAATGAATAGATTTTGAGATTAAAAGAGAGAATGAACTTGTAAATGCAATTAAAAGCAAATTGTGTAGATCATTACCAAAAGAGGAAATGTTGCAAAGTGGGACATCCCTAAATAAAAATTGGATGCAAATTAAATGGGACTGAGAATCTGAGAGAGAGTGTATCTCAAGTCTGAAGGTTGCATGATATTGACCATTAATGAGTGTTTGTTTGAGGGACTAGAAACATTTTCTTTTCAAAAAGTCCTCCACAACTGCAACCTATCCACCTCGCCCACCCAAAAGGGAAAAATATAAAACAAAAAATCTCAAAGCTTCCGTTATGAAAACAATCATATACCTTAATGCATTCCTTCAATTACTGTGGATAATTAAGTTCGCCGATTAAAGTTTGACACTTTGTCGATAGAGACACTCATTATCTTTGTCTCTAAAAAATGTTAGGAATAAACCCAAGGACAATAAGTGCCATGATCTAATGCTACTACATATTAGGGGTCCTTGGTAGGGTGAAGATTTGAGCTAAAAGAGCTTTAACAAGGCGTTTTATAGACTTGAGTGGTTAAATGATCTATAAATGATCCATCTTAAATGTTTAGTATGATATGGAACTTTGACATGCTTATTGAGCTAAACTCTCTAATAATCAGAAAAAAAAAAACTATTTATCAGCTTTTCCAAGGGCTAGTGGAACACAATGTGTTTTCAGATACATACTAGTTTTGAAATTCGATGAAACTACAAGTCTGCGGCCGCTAAAATACTTAACCCAAATTGTTCCATGCTCTTGCCTATCATTTTACACATATCAGCTATTATCCATCAACCATGTTTTACTTAACATTTATAACAAATAATGAAATGATTCTAGTCTAATCAATTGGTCCAAAATTAGCTACCTTGGGAAGCAATTATCTCTTGGCCATCTATAAACCAGAGCCCAGAGGCATAGCCTTATATATGAAAGATACTTCAGTTAGCCCTTATTAATCTTCGTGTCAATTTACCTTAATTTTCTTTCCTTTTTTGGGGAAAGAATCAACCTCCAATCAGTTGCCAAAACATTAGCTATCCAGACTATCATAAAATATTGACACTGTAATGCAGCTCAAAACATGACATTAAGACCATGAAATAAAAGAATAAAAAACAACCTATTTGCAAATAAACATACTCCTCCACCCCTCTCAATTTGCTACAATTTTGCAATTCGGGATGGTGATTTTGCTACATTTCTATTTATGCAACTGTCTTTACTATTTCCTTAATTCATGTCCGCACTTTACTTCTTTCTTTTAACATTCCACAAAATTCAATTTTTATGATTAACTAATAACTACCCCAGCAATCCAAACCAAATAAGAATTTTATACAGCATGTGAATATGGCAAATAAAAAAACACATAGCAGTATTCATTCAAGCTTTTCACATTACAAAATTTCAGCCAAACCCCCTCCAAACTACAGAAAATTTAACACCAACCATATAACAGGGAAGTAGAAGTTCAAAACATAAACTTGGAAAAATTGGAGCAAACTATACGTAACGCAGTGATAAAGCATTCAGTTATATTGTTCTCAAAAAAAAAAAGCATTTAGTTATATTGAAATAAGAAAAGGAACCCACAAAAGGTAAAAATTTTGAGTTTCAACAAAAAAAATAAAAATATAAACCTTATCTGGAGGTGAAGAAGCCAAATCTTCCATATAAGCTTCCCTTTCAGACAAAGGTTCCGGAGGAAGTTGAGGAACACCTAGAACAATATCAACGCAAAGATTTCCAAACGTCGCAATATCGACATCTTTAACCCCTACATTTTTCAATTTCGCATGTCCAGTTGAGCCATTACTGGAAGAGCTGAGTGAATTTGAATGATCATTTAGAACGGAGACTTCGATTCCTCTGCAATTAACGACAGAATTTCGCAAAGTTTTGGATGAAATTGATTGAAATAAAGGGAAAATAGGGTTAGGGTTTGACGACGGTAGGGGAGAGAGTAAAGAAGGGAAGGCATTAGAAGAAATTAGGGATTTGGGGGACAAGAATAGGTTATTCATTCAGAAATTTGGGGGAAGAGGAAGATGAAGATGAAGATGAAGAATGAAAAAGTAATGGAACTGAGAGCTAAAGCCAAAGGCAATGGACTTTGTAAACCCACAGAGAATAGACTCCTGGAGTTTAAGGTGAATATTATTTGCTTTTATATATACTTCTCACAATTCACATTTTTTTTAAAAAATTGTTTTTCCTTATTTAACAGAGCTGTTGATGGGCGGGCTACCCGTCAGGTTCGACCCATTCGGCTCGAAAAACGAGCGGGCATGGATAACATTTTTCAAAAAAATTAAAATTTGGGCGGGTAATACCTGCCCGCGGGTATATCCGCCCGCCCGCTTAGTTTAATATATTATTTATTAAAAAATTAATTCTATTAAATATATTAAACTAGTACTACTACTTGATCCATACCCAACTTAAGTAATTATTACCCATATCCAACTTTAGTTTATTACTCTTGTACTAGCCCTAGGGTTTGCGTTTTTATTCTTTTAAGTTTATAATTCTACCGTCTATGTTTAATATTTTAATCCTCAAAGCACTCTAACAGTCGACTATCAAAATTCAAACAAGTAGCCGACTCCACCGTTTTAATTATTACTAATTCTTAAATTTATAATATGATTTATATTTTTAATTTTTATATAAGAAATACCCGCCTACCAGCGGGTCCCGCCCGCTTTAAAAATGGGCGGGTAGCGACAAAAAAATATGCCCGCATATGCGGGCGAGGTTTTGAATATTTGAGCCTGCGGGTAGAATTTTTAGGTGCTACCCGGTCCGCTATCCGCCCAAGCCTGCCCATGAACAACTCTGTTATTTAGGTAGATAACGCCACAGTGGTTTTATACTTATGGTAGGTCTCTTGATATAAGACGTCCCTCGGGCCCAACCTATTAAATTTTAATATTCACTTATTGTACACAAATTTTTGTGAGAGATGGTATCTTTGAGATACCCTCTTATTGGGTTAGCCCATAAAAAAAATGTAAAGTAAGAGTAGAAAATAAGCTTTGATGGACTGAGCCTGAGATACGTCTCTCAGAGAGACGGTCTCTCAGGAAACTAGCCGCTTATTGTATTCTTAATGATTACTTACATTATCCTCAATTTCTACTTATAATATGCTTAATGTCCATAGAAGAATTATTTAAAATGCCTACTTACAATATTTTTAATGCCTACCGAGAAACTTAGCCTATTAGCCCTACTTACCATATCCTTAATGCTTACTTACAATATCTTTAATGCCTACTTACAATATACTTAATGTCTACCGAATAAGTACTTAAGCACTTACAGCATTTTAAATACCTACTTACAATATTTTTAATACCTACCAAAAAACTTACTTTATATTTTTCTTGTTGGGCAGCCCAATTAAAAATAAACTCTCAAAAAGACCATCCACACAAGAATTTGTTATAGTTAAGAAATGGTTTTATATTTTAACTAGATATGAAAACCACCACCCCTCAAAAACAAATAAATCAAAACCACCAACGTAACCAATTCTTTATTTTTATACTTAAAATGGTTAAGAATGTTAGCCGTTTTATATTAACTTTTTAAGATGAAAAATTAAGTTCCTCCAATATTGTTAGTGGTTTTACGATTTACATATGAAATTGCTAACCACAATTTTATGTGAAATAACTAAATTGTTTATATATTTTTTTCTATATTTTGCTTCATTTCCGTGTCTGATTAGCAAATAGAAATAGCTTTTTGCGTTATAAATACATTATCTACTCCCCGTTACAATCTCAAAAAGACAAAATAGTATACTATTAGCCGCCACTAATTATTCCACATACATAATAATCAAAATTTCAGGTACAAATGTCAATTGTCAAACTAAGACGATATTTGTAAGCCCTCTCGTTTCCCTGGATAGGTTCAGTTTCAGATATACCCTCGACTAAAGAAGTCCCTTATTTTTTTTCGTTTGCACCGGAAAAGCAAGTTTGATTACAGAGGCTCACAACAAAATCTTGGGAAGTAAATACAGAAACACGGGTCCAAAACTGGCATAGCTATGAATGTAGCATCACACGCCCACGAAGAAGCATAGAGACACGAACGCACACTAACACTGAAAATTTTTAGTGCACAAACATCAGAGTGAAATTTCAGGGCGAAATTGCTTCTGTGACAGTTCCTCTAGTCGCTTCATGACCTTCTGAGCGACGTCAGTATATCCTCTAGCACTGGCGGAATCGGGCGATGATATTACAATAGGAACCCCTTCATCACAGCTAGTTCTAATGTCCATCTCTAGTGGTACCTGCATCAATCAGAACATAAACTTCTAAGACGTAAACGATCACTTGATTGACCGAATTTTCCTCTACAAAATCCATCTAATAGTTTGATCTTCAAGTTTACGTCAACTGTCAATACTCAATAGGTATCAGTGTTTCATGGATATCCGTGGTGTGGTTTAAGCAAGGATCGGGAAACTTTACGCCGAGTTACAATGAAACATACAGGAATATTGCAATGTAATCGTATTCGTTACATCAATTATCACAGTCAAATATCGAAAACGATATGAGTGTTAAAAGTTCAGTGTCATCTTCACTTTTACTTGTAACCATTCTTTTAGTACACTTTTGGGGTACATCATTAAGATTCTACAAGGGCAACAACCAGAATCACTGTCACATGATTTATTAATCTCCTTGCGAATCGTGAATCAAAAAAGTGAAGTATGGTCAATTTTGGGCTAATTTAAAGTCATTTTGAGTGAATAATTATGTTACACTGACCACAATGATTCTTTATTTCTTTACTCCTAGATGAATATTGACAAATACCAAAGGACCAAACCCTCCAAATGATGGGTGATAGAGATGGAACATTCAAAAGCTAGTAGGAAAACATACTTGTTATCTTTTAGCATATGAAACCCCAGAGAATCTATATCTTTTGTTGTTGCCTTAGAAATGCCAATTTTTAGTTGATTGCCAATAGAAAAATTGACACCAAGCAGGATTTAGAAAAGATGAGAATCACCGGCAATCCATCAAGCTTTTGGTAAGGACAAAAGTAATATTCTTCTTTTGTCATCTCTAAGCATGCGTATGCTGCGGGTGCATCAAAGGGTTCTTTTTCTGATTGTAAGCAACATGTACACTACAACAGAATGAGATGCCACCAAAAAATCATGTATTATTTAGTGTTGTGGAGGAAAACATCAAAACGACGGTTTTCTCTAGCTAAAATATCTTATGTTAACCAACGTCAAGTCACGGAAGTTAGTCTTAATAAACTAAGTAGATAATCAACCAAAATATTATGCATGTAATAAGCTTTCAAGCCCACATAGAGAGGTAAATATCAATGTGCAATCTGATAACATGAGCCCACCAACACCATAATCCAACAATATGGGGTTGATTGCATGAACCAAAACAAATAAGTATTGAATATTGCCAAAAAGAAACAAGTTCGACGCCCACATTAACTTTTTTGAAAATAATGGAGTAACTTACATCACCAAGATATTGGAGACACAGTTCAGCTGCTGTCCTCCGGGCTCCTCCTTCCCCAAATATATATGAAGGCTGGCTACAGTGTGGACACATAAAGCAGCTCATGTTTTCTATGATGCCTATGATCTGCAGGGCAGGTTAAAGCGAACAATATAAATCTTTGTCAAAGAGACATAATTAACAAGCAAGATAAAGGAAGCTAATCAGAAACTAATACTCATTAGTTGCAAGTGGTACACCCTTCTAATCCTCTAGACAATGTTCAAAATTTAAAAAATGTGAAAATTTGGTCTGTCATGGCTAATTCTAGAGGAGTCCAAAGAGCACAAAAATAGTCATCTTAACAGAATACAGCTAATCCTTAATGAACCCAATAACTGAAACACGGACACAGTAGAGGAAAGTTCAACAATCAGCAAATAGAGCAAGAGGGCAGAGTTTCTACTTTTGAAATTCAGCATAAGTCTAATCGAGTTTTACAAAACTTTTAAAAACTAACACAATTGCTCTATCTGCTACGACATTATTGTAATGATTAGGGACCAAAGACCTCAGCAGCATCAATTTAATTGATCATACCGGAACATCAACTTTGTTGAACATGTGAGCACCTCTTCGAGCATCAAGCAGTGCTATATCTTGAGGAGTGGAGACAATTATAGCACCTTCAAGTAAGAAAACCAGAAAAGTCGCATTTCAGACGAAACGGTAAAAAATAGTTTAAGTAGACACTAAAAAAAGATACTAAAGGAACTTGAAAAGAGCAGTTCAATATTCAAATAACTCCATAGAATAGACAACTGTATAATAGAATACTGAGTCAAGATATCTTATTTTGGCAGGAAAAACAGACATCATTAGGAATTTAGGATAATAATTTAACAAGCAATTGAAGAGAAAAAAATGCTCCGTTGCTTCAATGAATGACATCAACCCCCGCACAATTGGCACCTGACCTGTCCCCCAAAGAAACGGTGTGCGAAATGTGGTGGTTGGGGGTAAATTAGAAGACAAGGCATTGTTAGCTTTGAAATAGTATGCGATACTAGAGTCTGGTAGTGAGTCAAAACTCAAAAGGGCTGAAAATGGAGAATTTTCCCCACACGAACTCAAATGTGATGTAGATAAGTCGATTCGATTAACTCACGAAAGGATCAAGGCCTGACGTTGCAGAAAGAACGCTTAATCATAAGCCTTTGGCTACCTACACTACGTTATCAACAACAAAAAATTTCAGGCTACTTACACTACGTTATCAACAACAAAAAATTTCAGGCTACCTGATAATTGCAGCCTCTGGGAAATAGTCAGCTGAGCATCGCCAGTTCCCGGTGGCATGTCCACCACAAGAACATCAAGCTTGCCCCAGTCAACTCCTTTTGCCATTTTCTCTAAAGCATTCATAACCTGAAAGACTAGAGTCAAACCATGATGAAACCCAGAGCTTGATCCAAGATGCAACATAACCTAAAGCAACATATGATGAGATTATGTACCATGGGCCCTCTCCAAACAATTGGTGCATCTTTTTCCACAAGCAACCCCATTGACATGCATTTTACCAAATAATTCTCCTTGGGAATCATCTTTAGATCTAAAGATGGAAAAACATACAATGATACAATTGATGCCTTAATCAAGTGTTGATATAATAACCACACAACATAAAGAATCTTTCAACAAAAAAACAATATGATTTCAACTTATTTTTCCTTGGTATGAAACTATGAATTATATAGTTATGAAAAAAAGATATGCAACGTTCAAAATCTCTATCTGCATGAAGTACATCATCCAAAACAAAGTATCATCAAAAAAGATTCTCCTCACTCTCATTAACTTCTGGCTTTCCATGAAGTTTCATCATTGTTGGAATAGAAGGTCCATAGACATCAGCATCAAGCAAACCGACAGCAAGTTGGCATTTATTGGCAAGGGCAACAGCCAAATTAACTGCAAACAGGATGATGACCAACACAGATTAGCTGCATTTGCATGAAGTCCTTGGTAGTTGGTACAGCACTATTTCTACAAATAATGCCTGGCTGCAACTTATGTAAAAAATTTTTTTTGCTTTCTTTTCAATAGTTTTACCAAAGTACGCTCACCATTTCTATCACAAACATGCAAACCCTACTGTAGAATCAATTGTCAGGTAGATCAAATAATGCCAACTAACATTCAAAGGATGCAACATTTAACAAGTACTGAAGAGTGAATCCTAGTGCAGAGAAATGTCATTCTAAAAGATGCTAGATCAACACTAAAATTCGTCCATTGAATTGAAAATCTTTGCTAAAATAGTCATCCAATAAATACCCATAAATTAAAAAGATAGCTCATTTCATTACTAATTAGCAATACTTGCAAAAGTGAGATAATGATTGATCTTCCATTCTGCTTATCACACTAGGTATATAAGGTAAGTCGGTGAACGCTATAAGTTTGTCACACTAGTTTACATAGGTCATATGTAACAACTACTATGTCGAACAACAAAAAAGAAAGGAATAGTTGAAGCAAGTACCAAATCTCCTAGTGATGGAGTAGACTTTGATAGCATTATCGAACATGTTATGTCTTGTACTTTGGAGAAGGGGGATATGGATATGCAGAGTTGTGAAGAATTGAGGTTCGGGTCACTACATGAGGTAGTTGATGTGGAACATGAGACGCATTGGACAAAGCAAGGGAGGCTTCGATCAAGGCATGAAGGGACTTCACTAAGGGTATTGGACCATGCCTTGAACGAGGCAAGGCATGGTAGGAAGGTTGCTCAATCGAAGCAACATGATACAACAAACAAAAAGTGTATAGGAGCCGCTGCTCGTTCGAGCAGCTCAGTTAGGAGCAGGCAAAAGCTGAAAAATCAAGCTTCTCGTTCAAGCTGGGCATTGGCTCGTTCAAGCAGCATGTCAGAATCCAACAGTTAGTCTTTAAGTTTTGTTTCTCTTGATGGCTGCAATGAAGGGGAGTTAATCCACGAGTTATTGTGGGTTTATTGCTGAGTTATTGTGTAGTTCTAGAATATTGTATGCCCTCTATATAAAGCGCTTATAACTTCATAAAATACACAACGCACAACAAAGAGTAAAGGCTAATTCATAGAGCGGGGCCAGGGTGAATTCCAAGAGAGCTTTCTTTCTTTGCATTACTATTGTACATTTAAAATACCAACCAAAACTTATGAATCAAAATCATCAATTGGCAATCAAGCAACACAAATGACTATATAAAGGTGTCTAATCTATCTCAACATCCACCATTCAATTACTAGCAAGTAGCAACACAAATAATCACTTCAAGGTTTCAGCTACCAAAATCCAAAATCACCCATTCATTCAACCCAATCCAAAGACATTGAATGACAGAGAAAGTAATACCTGCAGTAGTTGACTTGCCAACCCCACCTTTACCTGAAGCTACTGCTACAATATCCTTAACCCCATCAATTTGTAGACCTTTGGCCTTTCCAGGTAATGCAGAAAACTCCCTAAAACCCCCGAATTTCTGCAACATTCAATTAATTTAAAAATAAAGAAAAGAGAATTAACTCAAATGCCCACAAAAAGAAAATATTAATACACTTCATGACTTAAAAAAACTAACAAAACCAGAATTCTTAGTTACCCATTTGTTAAAAATAACATTAAATTTGAATGCTCCTTTCATGGGTTTTCTATGAAACCAAGCTTCAAAATAACCTGGGTAGCACAATAACCACAACCACTGCAACACAACAATGAAATCAATTAAATATTAAAAATTCGACATTTTCATTCGATCAAATAATGATATTTCAATTTCAAACTTCAGTTCGAAGCTCAAAAGATTAGTCTATGATGGAAATTGGGTGTTGATTTCATAGTGAAATCAAATTACCTGGGATGAGTTCTGAGTTGTGCACGTCTTTCTCGACTCTCAACTAGTTGGGTTCAGTTCAAGTTTCAAAGGAACGAAGAAAGGCTTGACAGGTTCAGTAAAGCCAGAAAGGAATAGGAAATGGGGAATTTCTTTGATAGATTAAATCGAGTAAGACCCATTTCGATTTTATTCTTTGGAGCACTAAGGTTAAAATGGGGAATTTCACTTATACTCCAATATTTAGGTTAAAATGCTAATCAGTTTAGATATCTCATTTTCTTATTTGACAAAATCATACTAATTGTCCAATTTTCTTTTTTGTCTATCCTTTTTTACCTAAATGCCCCCACTTTTCTAATTCCCAATACCCAACCACCACCTTTACAATTAATTTAATCAATTAAAATACCCAACTACCACCTTTTTAATGGACCCCACTCAATCCATAAAATCCGTGAAATCTCAAATGGAACATCTAAACTGATTCGGAGGCAGTATCAATAATTCACACATACATAGGAAAATTTTCACTAATAATTGCTCATTGAAAGGTCTATTTAAGTGCTCACAATTGGATTTCAGTGGAATTCTAGATGTCAAATTATAAATGGGTTCGTCAGCTTTGAATTTACTAGTCACACGTCAAACTCAAAGATATAATTAAAAGTTAGAGTGTTTTCAAAATGAGATCAGGCTATGTAGAACGACCATATGTGTTTCCAACATTGAGCACCATGATCCAATGATGAGTTGAACGTTTGGCTCACATTTTACATCGGTCATGAACGAGCTGTGTATTCCTACTGACCTTAGCACTTGACGTGCGCCTTGGAGGATACAAACCACCAGTTCTCCACACGCGCGCACAACAAGACCGGGCTCCTACCTTGTCATTATGTCACTCGGCCACTCGAGCACTAGTGCTTTTAACATATAATTTCAATTGATTTAGAACTATAACTTTTTGGAGATGTTTGACGATTAATTTTTTAGCTGTTTGTTTTGGTTGGTCAAACAGTTTAAAAATTTTAATATATGACTTTCAAGACAAAATTAAAAATCTACTCATAATTCTTTTATAACTAAAAACAACTTTTACTTTAATTCAAAAAAAAAAAAAAAAAACTTCTACCTAGTTAGACCAGTAGCAAGGAGAACGAGTCTCCAGCTAACAACTTTGTCAACGGTATTAACTAAAAACAATTTTTACCTAGTTAGACTAGTAGCAAGGAGAACCAGTCTTCTACCACTAGATCCTATATTAAACATTTCTACCAACAGATAGTGTTGCACAAAATAGAACTGTACTCATGAAGAATTAAAATTCTATGATTACGAGCGTCTACAAAAATTATATTGCTATTGCTATTGCTATATTAATAGGCCAAAAGACAAAAGGTAATACTCATCTTACAAAAAACTTAATAAACCATAATCTCTTGTCATTTCTACATTGAAAATAAAATGTTTACCAAATATTGATTGCATTCACATCAATTGATCAAAATACATATGGTTGGATCATGAATTAGATTTAAAGGGACAATCCAGATTCCTCATCCTCATCAAGACCAGAAACATAGACAAAGTAAAGAGCCCAAATGAGACCAAAAACACCCAAAAGGATCCAACCAAGAAGGTTGTTGCTCAACCCAAAAGGAAGACCAGTTCCTTCTGTGCTCATTCTCTCATCAACAAGAGCCATTGCTGGGCTTGACATGGTGGCAGCAGCCGCGGCAGCTAGCATTGAGGCACCCATTCCCTTGTTTGTTGAGCTGCTTTCTTGGGTTGATGCTTTGCTCTCCATAGAGCATGTTACCCTGCCCTTCTTTGTTATTGTTGGTAATCCTGAAACCAGTCATATTAACTAATTAAGGTATGTTGCAATGAGCAAAGGGTCACTTTTAATTGTTCCCAAAATGCACAAAACAGTACTCTATATTGTTTGGCAATTCGCTATTGTTTGTTGGCTGTTGGTTTTAGTCGGCTTGTTTCTGAAAATGTAGCTTTTCTGTTGGCTTTTAAGCTAGCTGAAAAAGTCAGTTGTTCGTGGAGATGTTTGGTTAATTTGAATATTGATTGTCTGTTTATTAGAGAAAGGTAGACCAATGACCCAAAAGTCAACTAAAAAACTCACTGGAGCAGCTTTTTGGTTTTGGCTTAAAAGCCAGTTTTCCAACTTTAAAAATCATTTACTAAATTTTTTTTTTACTGTTTAACCAACCAACAAACCAAAAGTCAAAAATCAATTAAAAAACAAAACAAAAAGCCATGAACCAAACTCCATCGTAAAAACAATATTCTATACTTGATTTTTTGACACAACTAAGGAATTTTATGTTAGAAGACCCAACATAAATTGAAAACTTCACGTAAAATCTGAAAAAATAAAATCGAAATTCAAACCATACATAAATTTAAATAATTCCGTATAAAATTTGAAAAAAACATGCTACAATCCGTTCTAAAAGTTCACTAATCTATATAACCCCGAATATCCAATCAAAATTATATAGCATAATAAACAAGATTCAAGTCATTCAAATAATGCAAGTCATAACACTTATTTATAATACTTATCTAATTTTTCCAAATATATATAGAGTGTATTTGGCAAATGACTGATAGCTGGTAGCAGATAACTGATTATAGTGGCTGATTTGACCAGCTGATTCTATTAACTGGTTTGACCAGTTGATTTTGAACCCACTGCTATAAGCAACTAGTTCAAAAACAGCTTATTCGTATCAATAAACTGTTTTAACCAGCTAATTCACCAAACACTAGCAATAGCTGGTTTGACCACCCAACCCTATATTAAATACGCTAAAATTGCTCAATAAGCTAATTTGCCAAACAGCCCGTAAAAAAAATGGTCAGTTAGATTATATATTTTAATTTGTCTCAATATATATCATTAACATAATTTTTTTGAAGTATAAATATTGCAAGATTTTAAAATGGGAGGAAGCAAATTACCAAGAACAGGTGAAGACGAAAGTGAAACCCTAGAATGGTGCACAAGAGCAGCACGAGCAACTAAAGAGGCTGAAGAAGTGGCAGTAATGGAGGCCATTTTTTTCTTGTTTTGTTTTCTCTTAAAGCAAGTGCTACTTGTGCAATATTAGCTGAAATTGAAGTGAAAAATGTAAGCAGAGATTATATTTGTTGATTCAATTAAGTGTGAAGGAGAACCACATAACAATGATACTAGAGTCTTCAAGTAGATTGATTGATGCCCCTCATTTTCATATCCTTAATCAACTATCAACCAACTCATTTGCTCCACGTGTCTTATTATCCTTTTTTGTCACTCCTAGCTGGCACCACAAAAATTGTTGGAAAATCTAACTCAACCCCTAAATAAGTGGATATATATCGACGTGTTTGGTTCAACCCCTAAATAAGTGGATATATATCGACGTGTTTGGTAAATGGTTGTTGGTTGTTGACTTTTCTTATTATTTGTTTGGCTACCTAAAACTCTAAAAGTGTTGGATGTTTAGATGATATGTGGTAAAATTAGGTATTAGTTGTTGATTGTTTATTAGAGAAAAAATAGACGATGTAGTTGGCTCAAAAGCCATTTGTCATGTACATTATTTTGGCTTTTTGACCAACCGAAAAACCAAAAGCTAACCAAAAAGTCGTTTATCAAACATTTACACCCCATCGTCAGATTGTCTTGTATTTCCTCTAGACTAGATTTCTTTTATTTGCGACGATTATTGTAGCAACTAGTATTCATCAATTGATTTGTTTTGCCTATACTTCTCTGAGTATATTGTAAAATATAGTGAAGTACCAAATTGAGAGGAAGCATATGTAGGACAATAGTTTAAAGATGCAAGTAAGATAGATAAAGACAAATGTAAAATGGTTCTAAATTTAAGAAAAGAATATTTTTCTTATGTGCAAATAAATATACTATTTTTTTACAATTGATACAACACCCATGACCCATGCGGAAAAGAAGGTAAATTATTTCACCTAAATAAAATTTGATTTAACAAAAGGGTCACTCATCTCTTGATATTGTAAGAAAACAATCAATTCATGCATAAATTCCAGCTGAAACTTGCACATCAGCAGCTAACTGAGAGACAGAGTACATCAGATTCTGCTCAAATGAAAATATATGCGGTAAGAGCTCCCGAATTAATTTATATACAAGTAAAACAATTATTGTCATTACAAAAACACGCGACTATGCCCTCACTATAATTGCTACAAGCTGATTCAGATCAGCTTCCTGGATTATTCTGAGCGTGATAACCGCAACTGAAATACGAATGAATTATCAGTTGAATTCACATGAATTAATCAAAGAATAAAGAATGAATGATTCTTGTATCTGTTTGTATGACTTAAAGTTGATCAGTTGACGTGCCAAAGTTGGCAAAAGAATGTAGTACTGGTTAGTTTACTGCTGCTGTCGCAAGTCGGTAACCGAATTCACGCTCCCTAGACGTATTTGCACGCCCTCGAAAACCTCGTATTGTATACATCAAAAGAAGAGCTTCGTTCCTGTGATCAAATGGTGTATACCCATTTTCAGTCACGCGAAAAGTTATTACCCATGAAGATTACATTGTTGCATGTAAGGATGATCATAATTGACATATTTGTTCCAATATCCTTTGTACTTTTTCATCCCAATATCCAACCAAGGTTTCATGATTCCATCATAGTGTATAACGGCTGCCTGTTCAATGTCCTCCGTCTTCAACAGTGAGTCGAATCCTAGCCCCAGAAGATGCCACCGCCTGTCCAGAGGTAAGGTTCGACTATAAAATGTAATCCAACCTAAAGGCAGACTTCCTGCCTTCCAAACACGCCTTTTACCACCCTGCAACCATTTTAAAAAGACCTAAGTCATAGATTGATGATACAGATTACAGACAGAAAAGTGAAGGGTGAAGACTGACAAGAAATATCCTCCCTTCATATATAACTTAGAGATTAATAAAAATATTTGTTCAAGAAAAGGCAGAAAAAGTTATGCTTTAATTTCATTGCATACCCCACTTACATAAAGTGGTAGAGAGTGGATGTTAACCAGAGAACAACCTATTAGAAAAGGTATTTTAGTGAATTTATTAGAATCCTTGATTACAGAATTGCGCATAGACTAAAAATTCTGGGAGGAAAGAGATTCTCTAGTCTTCCAGGAAGAATATGAAGCCAAAAGTTTGTGGAAGTTACATGACTAAGACAGACTGATTTAGGAAAAGATTTCTGGGAAACAAGATAGAGTGTTGAGAGTTGAGACAAAAAAGGCACAATAAGAAAAGCGAGTAAAGTGCGTGAAATTGAGGGGGGGTACCTTTGAAAGGAATCTACGATAGCTTGAGGTCAAATCATGGTGCCTCCACTGTCTTAAGTCAAACAAATTCATCCCAAATGCCCAAGTACAAGCTTTGGCATCAAACTTCCCACCAAAAAGTGGATCAGAAAAATTGATGAACATATCCATCCGCCGAAATGAAGTATCACCTTCTTGGCATGTCTCTACTGCGCCATTCACTTTCCCCTTCATAGCAATGTTCCAGAGATTACTTAAATCCCTTTGAACCACCACATCATGGTCAAGGAATACTATCTTATCCAGCTGCGGGAAAATTTTAGGAAGGTAAAATCGTAGATGATTTAGTAGAGATGAATATCTAGGATCATGGGAAATTTGCTTCGCCCTTGATGACTCATACACGTTCCACCACTTATATTCTTGTGCATTTATGACCTGGACAGTTGCTTTTCCAGGAGGGTTCAACAAAAACCACATGAAAAATGCGGGATAGTTCCAAGAATCTGTTACCACATGGAAGACAATTCTCTCTGGTTCCTGCGAGAGATGCAAAGTATTGTTACAAGTGATAGTTCAGAAGCACAAATAAATACATCCATTAAAAAACAGCTGATATTAGCTAACAGATACTCAGCAAAAATTAATAGCAGTTCAATTCCTCTAATAGGAAAATTAAATCCAAACCTAACTCTTTCGCAGATCTGCAAGGAAAAAGATGGAAACTCTATTTTCCAGATAAGCAAGGAGAAACATCTAAACTATATTCTGAACTAAATCTATCCTTGTCTCATAAAGTATGCACAAACCTAAAGTGGTAACCTTGCTACCTTCTCCAACACAAGAACTAAGATTTCTCTTCCAATAAACACATACTTGATTAAGATCTCCAACCTGCACATCATATTTCATCAATCTAGCCTTTGATACCAGGGGTCTTGCAAGTTGCAACTAGTGCTTTAGACACAAATAGAACACATTTTCAGAAGTATCACAAGTTACTATTCTCTTTTTTCCATATACATTAGATTCTCCTTATACATTAGAGCTCTCCAAGATGCCCTCAACATGTTGCTATCACCGACCAGAATATATTCACAGAAACTACATTGCTCTAAGCCCATAATTTCTTGTTTGTTTCTTCAAATAAAAAAATAGCGTTTATTTCGTTTCTTCGAATAAATGGTCAGATATATTCCGGATGACCATGCACCTAAAACCAGCATCAGATAGGGAAAGTACACAGAGCTTTAGCATAATATTAAAAAAATGAAGATAACTATTACACCATCATGCAGTATGTTTCATGAAATAAACGCAAACTAGCCACATTTTGAAAAACCATCTTCTAAACCTAGTTTCCTCTGATATGTCCACATTTATTATTGAAGAAAAACTAGCAAAATTCTAGAAACCTGTCTTCACCAAAAATTGAAGATATTAATCACCACTTATACTTCTATAATGTAACAAAGCCTCTCCAAAGTCCTTTCAAGAAGTGCTCATTTAGTATGCATGGGCAGCGAAAGGAAGGAAAGAGTCCTTCTGTTGAGCTGTACAGTTGGTTATAGAGAGTATTGTAGAAAGCCCAAAGGGGTATATAATGAACAGTAGAGTATTAGGCAAAGAATGCTTGTAGTGCTGTACGCATTGAAGTTATTGAGCCACTCAAAGAGCTCAGGGGGTACTCTGCCCTAGTTACCTAATACAAGCATTCCATTACTCTAATTCTCTCTCTCTCTCTCTGCCTATTTCATTCTTTCTTCTTCTGCCTTTCTAATATTCTACTGAATTACTGCTGCAAAAACATAACATCATGTTTGAGCAACATTTTCACTCGGAAGAGGAGGGAGATAGCAAATACAGTTACATACACATTCTAACCAAAACATAATGCTAAGTCAACAATAACAAGTGGATCCATAATAATAGAGTATGAAAAATTCATGCAGTCCGCCATACGCAACAGGTACGAGAAATGAGTGGACACACAAGAATGGGAGAAAGATAGCAGTAACGTCAGGTGGGCCAAAACCAGAGCTAAGATAGAAGGGGACAAAAATCCATGAGACATGTTGACCAATAAAGAGATTATGAGTAGAGACTATAACACAAACTAGATGAGAAACTGGGGTTACTCCATGACAGAAGCATTTACACAGTACTTAAAAATAATAGGTCTATTGGCACAGATGCAAAACCATAAATGATAGAAGTCATAGAAGTAGAACTGATATAAGTGACGAAGCAAATGGGTGAAACGTGTTCATGGTGCTTTATGTTTGAAGCAGGAAATTCTTAATATTTCTAAAAGAAAAAGCTGACTTAACATAGTAGTTAAGGACAAGGCAATTACCAAGGCATTTGACACTGTGGAGTTCACAACTACTGCAGCAGCCAAGACATTGTCGGAGAGGGTAACATAATGAAAAAGGTCTTGACTGTAAACAAACTGTTGATTGGGATGTCTTTGTTGCTCGGAATGCAACATAAAGTATTCTGTAGTGAGCCTCATAGAAAGACAATGGAGGCCTTTCGGAGTTGTTCTCCCAGCAAGTTCTGTAAGAAATGATGTTTGCTTCCTCTGAGATTGGACTTGTTCTTCAACACTATCTGTCATAGCACGGAGCTTACTAACCATGTTTGAGCAATCTGGGTATGCATGATTTGCTTTTGACAAGGAACTCTCCATATATTTCATTTTCTGCAAAGCACTGCATAACGAAGAAATTACTTCATATAAATAAGAATATATCTCCCTAGGTCTAAGTTGTAATAACCTATTTGAGAAAGTAAAGTATCATTTCATTCAAAAAAACACAAAAAAGACACCTCTCCCCACAGAAAATATTGTACATAAATCTATTAGCTGTAGTCCACATTTTTCACTTCCTTCGTCACCAAATAGATAACAATGTAGTTCAACTCAGAAGTCAGAACTATGGATCAAAAGGAAGCAATTTTGTTTAAGGAACATGTCATAAGATATAAATGCCTCACATTCCTATATATTACCTTCTTGACAATTCTGAATCTTTTTTAGCTTCACCCAGTGCTCGTTGAACTTCTTTTATGCGTAGCCTCAACTCTTTAACTAGATGGGTGTTTCCATTAGCCGTAGCAAAACTCAGGTATGCCTTGGCCCTAATCACCTGATCTTTCATTTGCTTCAACTTCTCATCAGTAACCTTCTGTGTCTTCCTACGTGACTCCTGAACATGACCAACAGTCGTCACACGTGGGACTTGAACTCCATGATCATATTCATCAGCTTTTTTATCTGCATTAACCTGTCACAGAAGGGTTGGTTCATGGATATATAAAGTGATAGGACAGTCGATGCATGTTATATATATATGCCAACAGCTATCACATTGAAAATTTAACAGTTGAGAAAAATATGCTAAATATAAAGGAGAATTAGTACATGTCATCTATGCTGTATTACTGTAACACAAACTGAAGAATGACAAAATCTCAAACCTATACCTACCAAGCAATTTACATGTTCAAAGCTAAAAGCCTATGCTTTGGCGCACCAAATGCCCCTTGCATTCTAAGCCATGAACCACTCTCCATGATAAATCATGAGAAAAAGTGAATATTAACACATGTAACAACTGAAGCGGTCATGAGCACCATAATTAATACATGGCATCAGCCATAAAATAAACAATGCAACCAGGGGCAGATTTAATGGCAGTCAATAATGTCAACTGACAGCATTCAACTTATGTATAGAATTATATACCCACAAATACTAGTATTGTGCTAGGTAAGTTGGTAGAAGGTTTGCTATGTGAATGCATTGACCTAGATTCGAACCTCCTTCAACACATTTTTTAAATATTATCGACATCATATGATTTTGTTCTAGACCCACCCCTAAATGCAACTTTGCTTCAGAGATCCCCAATCTACTAAATACTACATGGCATCAACCATCAACTAGAAAGGTTATTGAAACAAACAATTCAGAACAGCAGTTTCACCCTCATCCATGTCTCAACTTAATTAGAAATAAGCAATAATTACAAATTTGTGAGTTGTGACCATCAAAAAGGTTAATTTTAAAGTTATTACTCGTGACATGATCCATTAGGTGACCTAATAAAAATATAAAATAAAACACAAATCACTCCAACATCATAAATTTTTATTTTTGAGAATATGCCATAAACCACTATCATCATTATGCTAGTAGTTGTCATAACAATGTTTCCAGGGGTCTACTTCTGGGCAAAGATATTAAAAAGAAAAAAACTAACAACCAATATAAGGAACTGGGTCACAACATTTTATTCTAGATTTAGAGTTTAATGGCACAGAAACGTCAACTAGTTACAACTTACAACATTAGGACCCTGCTTAGGAATGTTGGTAAAGTGATTCAGTCAAAAAACAGTTCCACAATACTAATTTAATTTTGACAACCATAAAGTGCATCAAGCATAACTTGCTTTTTTCCTTACGCCCCATAAATCCATTCATCTAACACACAATAACAATGTTCTATAAAATTAAATTTTGGATAGAGAAATAACAAATACCTTGCCATTTTTTATTAAAACATGTTCCTTTGTCTGAATTTGCTTCACTCCATCTCCAACTATTTGCTCAATTGCTAAAAATAAGAAACAAAATAATCAAATATCTCATCATCGTCTCACTGCCGAATCATCAAATCATAATGAAAAGTACATTCAAGTTTACCAACCTTTCCTATCTGATCTAGTAGACGACAATGAGGAAGAAATTTCATCGTGATTCTGACTCAAATCAAAAACTGTGGAGTAATTATGATCTCTATAAACCTCTGGATTAGGCCCTTTCAAACCTTTACCTGCTTCCTGATTCAGTATCACCAAAAACTAATCATCACTAAATCAAGCTCATGAACTCCAATTAATCATAATACAAATGTGCACTGAACATACCTGTTCGATTGCATTTAATGGTAACACATGTTGCATCTTCACCATAACAGAAAACACGTCATCAACTATTTTACAGAAATGAAAATGAAAAATAAAATTAAAAAATATTACAGAAGAGAGAATCATACAATAATTGGTAAATCTTCAGCGAACTCAGTTCTTCCTGAAAATTAATCAATTAAATAAGAACAATTAGATAAATTAATCAATAACTGAAAAGGATGAATGAGCAGATAATAATAATTACCATCAGAAGTAAGAGTTTTGAGTTTAAATGAGACAATAACAAGAGGAGCAAATACAGAAAGCGAAAGAAGGAAGAGGATGAGGATCCTCTGCCGCATTCGAAACCGCTTCATAAATCAATCGAGATCGATCAAATCAAATTAAAATCAATTAAATCAAATTAGTAATAGTTACAATTAGTTAACTGCACTTAAGAAATATCGGGACTTAATGAGAGGGAATGAAATAACTTTGATATATCAAATTTCTAGGGTTTCCGAAAATTTAGGGATTTGAGAAAATCCGTAAATAAATTGTAATGCTGATGGAGGTTCGAGAAGGGAGAGCATCTATGTTAGCGATGTGTTTAACGAGGTATCTTAAAATTAGTGAAAGAATTGTTTAATTTTAAGAATAATTTTTTAAAATTATTCGACGTTAATTAAATTTAGGAGTGAATTCCTCAAAAATAGAAGGGAAGAGTATAGACTTTTAATCATTACGTGGGACCCACATGTACTTGTGACTCTTATTGAGCAATTGTAAATTGAAGCAGTAAATAGCAATGTAGCAGAGGTGTTCATCCGGTGATCGAGCGGTTTCGGACCGGTACCGTTTAGTTTGGTTGTATTTCAGATCGACTGTGTTTCGATTGCGTTTCACGATGGGTCACTCTCGAGTCGGTTAGTCGTGGTTCAGTTGAAGAACGGTTATTCGAGCTATCGGGTTAGCATCGGTTCGGTGCCGATTGAATGTCGAGTGTTTTAATTGGTGTCGGGTTGCCATCGGTTAATAATTGGTTCAGTTTTATCAAGTGCAGATCGGATTTTAATTACTATCGGCTACGTATTACTAATTACTATCGATGACCATTGATTATTAACTCTAAATATATGAAATCATGTATTTATAAAATTTAATTTATTAAAATATCTATCACTTTATTTGATTAAATAATAAAATGATTGAATATGAGTCTATCATATTCATACTTCTATATTAAAAATTGGTTCAGGTTTAAAGCAATTCGATCTAAATTTTGTTCGGGTTTTGTCGGATCGAGTTTGGTTTCGAGCATGATTCAGGTCGGATATGACTCGGGTTGGTCATTTTTTGGTTCGGGTAATCTCGGTTAACAGTTATGTGTCGGTTACAAAAATTGGTTGCAGTTCGGGTTCAGTTTTCCCATTTTCGGTTGTCAATCAGTCCGTGTACAACTTCGGTTCGGATATTGTCGGTTCGAAAAACCTAAAAAAGGAACGCATTTTCGGGTCGGATCACTTTTGAACAGCTCTAAGTGTGAACACACTTTTAAGTTTTGTTGTAAAATGAAAAAATAAAAATTATTTGTGATTATTCTATAATAATTTTATTTATTGATTAGTATTTAGTACCATTTAATGGGTATTTTCCTAGAGCAAACTCGATGACTTGCTATAGCAAGTTTTTATTTAAAAAAAAAAACATAAATTAAAGAGATGTCAAAAAAAAATATTGAAAAATGTTCAAAAAAATTTATGATTTTTTTTTATTATTTATAATTTTTATGTAAAATTTCAAATTTTTTCTCTAATTTTAAATTGATTTTCAGTTCACATTTTTTATGAATTACCTCATGTCATCGGGTTACTTAAGTTTACTCTAAGCAAATATCCCTTAAAGTTGGGATTATTCATGGTCAATCATTCAGTGTGATTATTGTAGGAAAATCGTAAATAGGTTGAATTATAATAGGTAAATTTTCCTATAAAAAATTATACAAGTCTTGTATGAGACCGTCTCACCATGAGACGAGCCCATACAAGCAACTCATTTTTTTTTAATTGATACAAGCAACTCATTAGTAAAAGAACATTTAAAAACAATGAAATTTGAATTGTATAGGGCAACAATTTTTTAAAAGCATTTGAGTTGATGCAATTAAGGTTTTCTCATGAGGTTTTCTCATGATGAAACGGTCTCAATAAAGAATTAGCGAAAATCATACTGTTAAATGTGATAATATTAATGTAATTAAGAGCAATGAGTAAGAGCTTTGTTAAAATTAATACTCCAAATTAATGCAAACATATAAAATAATGTAAATAAGAGCAAGGAAAAAAGTAAGTCACATTTATAATCAACAAGTGTAAAGTTTTTATTACCAAAATTATCTACCAATTTATCTGTTCTTTTTTTCTTCATTCACCAAAAATCCAAAATATTAATTTATCAAAACTCATACATCATACCTTTTTAAATATTTTTTCGTAATCATACAACCTTAAGGTGGACATAAATTGAAATATTTAACTGCTAGAAAGACATTGGAACACTAGAGATAATAAGAAGTGGAGTATACCCTTTGGCTTTACATTTGTAGCTTACTTTTAAAGTCCTCAATCAAAAATAGTTTGGATATTTTATAAGTTATTAGAACATGTTCATCCGCAGTTATATAATTTTGAAATGGTATCTCATTGACTTATAGATTGTTTCTCCGATTATAACTGATATTGACAATAAGTCTTAATTCAATTTAACAATAATTATAAGAAAATCAGTACTCCCTCTGTCCCGCAATTTTTACTCCAATGGCAATCTATGGAAATATAAAGAAAAGTGAGTAAAATGGTACTAATATCTGAATGAACTTAAAATGTAAGTTATACGTGTGGATGATAATTGAAGAAAGAGACAGGTCAAGATCTAAAATAAAAATAAAATATGTTTGACTGGACAGATAAAAATAGACAAATTTAATGAAACTGAAAGGTTAAATTATTTTGGTCAATTTTGCTTATAAATTTGATGGGACCTATACTCAATTGAGAACAACTCACTCTAGACTAGGGGTGTTCAATGGGTCGGATAAGGGTTGGGCCGGACTTAAGTAAATATGGGTCGGGCCGGATAAAGACCCTTTAAAATTAATTTGGGCTTTAAATGGGCCAGGCTTTCAAAGCCCGATCCGGCCCAATCTTACCCATTTTTACTACTAAAAACTATTTTAAATTTTTAATCCTCATTTGTCAATTTATAACAATTAAATTATCATTTATAATAATTAGATTGAAAAAATATTAATAATTTCATTGACATTGTCATTTATAATATTTAAATTATATATTAATTATACTATTTAGAAAGGTTCGTTTTCGGCCTTAATGCCTTATTAAGCCCTTTTCTAGCTCGCTTCATTTTAATTATAGTATAATTCGTTTTTGGCCTGGCCCATTTTCAGTCCGTCCCTTACAAAGTCCTTCTAAAAACGGGGCCCACCCAACACCTACTCTAGACATGAACCCGAAAATATGATTAATCATATCCAATATATACAGAACCTCTTATCGACCTAACCTTACTCTAATATCTACTACAATTAAATTAACCCAAAAATATAGAAACACAAATTATATTACATTGCCCAATTTGACATCCATTTAATTCAAATTTAATTTGCCCCGACTTAACTATACTTTATATAATTTGATGTTGAATCAAGCTAAACATATAATGGCCTAAATATACCATCTAGTTAAAACTGATCACCATCAACTGCTCAATTTTTTTTCCTTAACATCATTTAAAAAAAATACTCATTTTATGCCGATCGAAGAAAAAATCCTATTATACCATTTACGTGGGATAAATATTTTTATATGAAAAAACACGTAGCTAAATAAAATAGCAACATATTTAAAAAAACACAAATCACTATTTTACGCAACAAATATTTATAAATGAAAATAATCTATCTATTATCTACTATTGGTGCCTTATCAATTTTCTTTTTCACGTTACTATATCACATACCTATGCGCTTTAAATTGCTTTTTCAAACCTCATTTCATAAATGCCCCTTCGACAACTTGAGGTTTTAAAACAAATTCAATTTAACATTTATTTGACTTTACATAACTGAACTCCATATTAAGCCAACTTTAAAAATGAATTTTTATTAATATAAAAAGTATACATCAATGTAAATGCAATATCCAAATTTAACTCAATTTAAAATATATAATCCGAATTTAATATCTATAAAATGCCAAAAATTAAAAGTTAACCAATGATCACATTACTAGCATATGACAATTTAATATTTTCTCACTACCCCAAAGAAAAAATAATTTCTCACAATCTAGAGCTATGTGATTGAGTATATATACTTATAGAAAGTTTTGTATCAGATAATCTAATTATGAGACATGCCTAATAAGTTTATTTATTAATTTAAAATTACTTTAAGGTTATAAGTTATTATTTTAGGACAATAAGTATACATTAGACTAACTCAATATATAGTCTTATTTGAGAATTTGTGATCGACAAAACTTGTATGCAACAGTTGTACGAGTGCAACCACCCATAAATGGGGCAAATAGTCCACAAGCTAAATTTAAGACTTTTACAAATAATTTGTAAATTACAACCTTAAAATTTAAGACTTTTGCAAATTACAACCTTAATTTGATTTATACGAATTACCATTTAACCTAAAATAAACATTATTACTTTTATACCAAATTTAGAACTTAAGACTTTTGCGAATTATCACTTAACCTAAATTTCCGACCACTAAAATGTCGGAACTATGTGATTTGATCTGAATATTGTAAACTTTGATACTTTGGTGACTGTAATTTGCAAAAAATAAACATTAATGTTGTAATTCGCTGTTATTATTTTTTTTAATACTTTTATACCAAATTTAAGACTAAATAAATCAATTTGAAGACTTAAAAGGTTAAATCCAAACTTAAAAGACCAATTCTAATATTTAAGTCAATTTGATTTTAATTCTTAAATTTTGTATTATAACTATAAAAAAATTTGGATGCAAAGACTTAAAAGACCAAATTCAAGGCTTACCAATTTCAACATTATTTTGGATTTGACCTTTCAAGTCTCAATTTTGGATTGAAAAAAATTATATAAAAAAGAAAAATTGTTGTATGAGACGATCTCACTAAGTACCGCGTCTTATACATGAGTTAAATAGTCCATCTAATCTATAACTATTACTAAAACAAAACACGACTTACATTATCACCTTTCAAAATTGCTTACGTGTCGCATCCTTATTAAAAAATTTTCCTCTAAACTTAATGATGATGTCATCCTTATTATGATCTTTGACTTTCTATCTCTTATTTTGAGCATATTATATTATCTTATTAATTGTTTTTTTTTTTTTTACTTTTTGGGTTAAATTACATTTAATGTATTAGAAAACTATATATTTTTATTTCATTTATTTAATTATTTATAAAATATTTTTAATTTCATTTATTAAATGAATATTATTTAGTGTATTGAATATTTTAAAATGGTTAAAACATTATATACTATTATTAGGATTTGTTTTTGTTATTCATACACTTGGTTACTTAAAATGAAATGATTAATTCTAATATAATTTAGGTTGTGACTATTTATATGTAAGTCACTTATATTTTTTATGATAAAAAATTATCTTTGTTGTTTAAACTAATAAAATAATTTTACATAATTCTATGTATTTATTTGATTTTAAAGTGTGTTATTGATAGTATTAATATTTAATACTTTTATAAATTAATGTAATAGATATTTTTGTTAGAAAAATTAATATGTTATTTTTTAAAAAAAAGTTCATAATTTCGTATTGTACTTAAGGTGAGAACCATTTGCTCTTTTATTCAAAATAAAAAAATAAAAGTATAAATATAATTATATTGCGTACAATGCAAAATATGATATAATGTACGTAATGTATACAACTGTTCATAGTGAAATACTAAAATATACATATAATACAAAAATATGTCAAAAAATTGATAAATCTGTGCATCGCACGGGCACTACCTAGTATATACTATCATAATATACGTTTTCTATATGCTCTTTATTTGAAGTCGTCTCACCGAGAGATATCTCTCGAAAAAAACCTTAAAAAAAATTTAACAAATAAATTACTAGCCTTTGGTTGAGATTAATGTTTAAAATTAACAATTAAAATATTGAAATTGGTATTTTACATCTTCAAATAAACAATTCAAAATCTAATTTTGGATGACTCTTCATTTAGTTGCATAAAAAGAACGGTCTCACCGGAGATTTTATGTTTATGACATTATATATAAACCATTAAAACCAAAAAAAAAACCCCAAAAAGTCCCGAACACAAAAACTGAAGCAAAATGGCGGCTTCGGCTTGCGTAACCAACACCACACCGAAACTCACCACCACCTTCGCTTCATCTTCTTCTTCGAGAACTCTTCATAAACTCTGCAAAAGATTCCCTCTCATTTTTCTCTCTTCTTCGCGTTCTCTCTCTTCATCTTCTAGCCTTTCTTCCAAAACCCTACGTTTTCTTTCTCCTCATCGGAATAATCTTCTTCGCCGGAATTTTTCACCTCGTGCTGAATTTTCTTCTTCTTCCGATAATGGCGGTCAATATGATTTCGATCTCTTTACTATTGGTGCTGGTAGCGGTGGTGTTCGAGCTTCTCGTTTCGCTTCCAATTTCGGTGCTTCTGTTGCTGTTTGCGAGCTTCCTTTTAGCACTATATCGTCTGAAACTGCTGGTGGTGTTGGCGGAACGTAATTTCTTAATCTTTTATTAATTTTATAATTGTTTTATGCCATGTTTGGAACCATGATATCATTTAAATTTGGAATTGACTAAAATTTATTGTTTGGTAAATCAAAAATTTTCAAAATTTGGATTTAGATCAAATTTCACCATTGTTTTTTAAGTAGTCAAAGTTGAGAATTTGAGAATGACTACCAAAATCTCGTCATTCTCAAATTCTTTCATTTTTTATTTCATAATTGAATTCCATAATTTGAAAGGAAATACTTGTTCCTAATTGTTGGCGTTTCTTTTTATGATGGTGGTAATTATAAGTGTTTTAATTGTAAGAAAGACTAAACCAATTTGGATGCTTTATTGGTTGTGCAATATGTGAGGTCTATACAATTCATTTTTGCGGAATTGAACTTATTATTTTTTTTATCTATAGGAGTTACTTTGATGAACTAAACTTACTATCCGAGGGTGTTAACATTTTTGTTGGGAAGAAACTTTTCTAAGGAAACTATTTTTTTTATGCAATTGATAATTAGTTGTCTTTTGTTTGGTTTGATGAAAAGCTATTAAGTGATGGACAAAATGATGCTATGGAAGAGTGGAGGAAAATGTAAGGTAATATGGGGTATATTTATGTGGAAGGATGAACTAATAGTAATGTGGCCAGTAAAGCCTAAAGTGATTAGCTAATTAATCGAATTAGTACACAATATACCAACACATTCAAGTAATATGATAAACAACTTTGCTGTTATAAATTAGTAGCTTACAATTACACAAAACTCAATCTTTATTTGCCTCACTCTAATTCACATGTCTACTCTTGAGAAGCACTTGGTCTTTTCTTACTAGAACACTTAAGCACTTTGGTGTTTAGGACGCACATCTTGTGAGCGCACTAGCATTCTATTTATAGAAATATGTATACGTATATATTTAACAATTGTTTAGGGGAAGAAAATAGGCGATTTGTTTGATGGTCCTTGCCTCCTTGGTTATATGTGAATTTAGAATGCAACATTATAAGATGAAATGGGTTTTTGTTTCGGTCCTTACGATGAACAATGCAATTTTTTTATGTTTATGCTTTTTAGGTTTATGGATGTGGTTATAGTATCTTCAAGAGATTCTCTAGATGGATTATTTTGGTTAGCTATTATTGATGTATGAGTTTAACAATGTCAAGCATGATGTTAAAGGAGACAATTATTTTAGAGTTTTGCTTCTACTGAGTGTTGAAATTTCTGACTAGGCTAGGCTTTATTTTCCTTAGACTTGGTAGTGTTTAAAGTAGTGTAGAATTGTAGAAATAATGTTGTTTTATGTGGAACTATGAATTAGTAATTGATTGTGGATGTGATCTTGTGAATTGAAAATTTTCAACATTAGAGGTTAGACATGGGCACATAGCTATTGGAGTATTGGGTGATAACAGTGATTTCGTTTGAGATTATTCAATTTGTAAGCTTGATCTTGAATAAGGAAAGCTCAAATCTGAGCTGAATTCGACTCAATAGCGAATTTACAATTATGGGCTGCCTTCATACTTTACACTTCAAATCTTATTTAAAATCATCTATTGGCTTGAGTCTGAATTACTCTTGCTGCCATATTCTAGAGCCTTATTATTTATTAGAATTAAGAGGGTGGACTGTTATAAGTCTCAAAATCAGTCGTATGAAGGACATAATTACGAAAATTATTGAATGAAATTAAAAAAAATCCCTTTTGACTCTACTACATTATAATCATATTTGAATGAAGAAAACAAATATGAATATAATGTAAAAATTGAATTTACATAATCTAATTGCATTTAATGATTAAATCGGAAACTTGAAGGGAAAGTGGGGGATCTATCATCTCTTATCTAATGTAAACCTAGTGGAATGCAGGGCATAGTGCAAAAAGAAGGCCGCATCGCATTGCTTCGGCATATTGTAAAGGTTTTAAAAAAATGATCTCCCACGTTGTAGATGTGTGAAAACCTGCTTTTTGGGCCGTATGAAGGGTTTAGGATACTTTAAGAGTTACGATAACCACATCACTCCCAAAGGCATCATCGTTCCGTTACCGCGAACGAGACCATTAATCTAGTGCAAAAATGTATGGATATCTCACACTTTTTGCACTATAATGCAAGGGCAGTGAATGGGGTAGACTCGATTAGTTTTCCTTCCCTATTAATCTAAATCGATCCATTATAGGGAAGATTTGAGTAGAATTGGGAAGCTGAATTTTATCCCACCTGTAGTGCAAAAATGTGGTTACGATGTCGATCGTGATTACGGTAGCGGGAGTGATACGGTTATCCTAAATATTAGTCAAAAGCATCATATTCCTTGATACGACCCTACAACATGATTTTTTTACACCTTTAAAACACTAGAATATCAGTTTGATTTTTAAAAACTTTATAATGCTGTCGATGCAGTGCGATGCGATGTTATTTTTGCACTATGCGCCCACCCCGTGATTGTTATTTGAGCTCATTTGAAAAGTATATATAAATAATTTGAAAATAAAGTAACAAGCAATACAAAATAACCTGCCAGGTTCTTTAGTCTGGTTGATAATTGTTCAAATTGACTTGTTTAGCTTGTTAGTCAACTTTAAGCTAGAGTCAAGTTTCAACAATATCAGTCGTGAGTACATTTTGGATTTCTAGTCTTGTTATCTCCCCATGGTAATGTATTGTGTAAGACTACTATAGTCTTTGATATGAACTTTCATACCATATATAAATGATCTGGATTCTAGATAGCTTGGATTGAAGAGCTAGATGCAAATTTTCCCTAGCTTGGGATTGCTTACTGAATACTGATAAACTGGAGGATCATCTGTTATATGTTGATTAGAAATTTATGTTAACATTTCTTTTGAGAAGGCCTCTTGCACACCAAATGACCACCTAAGCTTTCAGTGGAGTAAAGCTGTGAAGGATCTTAATCACGTGTGCTAATTTAATACTTTTGAGGCTGTTAATAGTGAAACATAACTCGCTAGTTAGTTCGCCTTTTGAATTCGCGATTCGCTCAAAATGGTTCAAAATCAGTCTAAAACCGACCATAATTCGCTTTTTTCGATTCGTGATTCGCGAGGCGATTAGTGAATCATGTGACACTGGCTGTTAAAGTTGGGAAAATGATAGTCTGATTTGTTTTTTTGTAACTCTATGCAGCTGTGTACTTCGAGGATGTGTGCCTAAGAAGCTGCTTGTATATTCTTCTAAATATTCTCATGAATTTGAGGAAAGCCATGGGTTTGGCTGGAGTTATGATACTGAACCCAAGCATGACTGGAGCACCCTGATTGCTAACAAGAATGCAGAACTTCAGCGCCTTACGGGCATCTACAAAAATATCCTGAAAAATGCAAATGTCACACTTATTGAAGGCCGTGGAAAGGTTGGACGGGTATATTATGTTATAAGTTTAAGTTATTGTTTCACATATCACCATCATTACATCATAGTTGTTGAATACAGATTGTAGATCCCCACACAATTGACGTGGATGGAAAACTTTACTCCGCGAGGCACATATTGATTTCTGTTGGTGGCCGTCCTTATATCCCTGATATTCCGGGTAGTGAATATGCTATTGATTCTGATGCTGCTCTTGATCTCCCGGAAAAGCCTAAGAAAATTGCTATTATTGGGGGCGGCTACATTAGTTTGGAATTTGCCGGTATCTTCAATGGTTTAGGAAGTGATGTTCATGTTTTTATTCGTCAAAAGAAGGTCTTAAGAGGTTTTGATGAAGAGGTACAGTTATGCTTAAAGATCATATGATGAACACATTTTTTGGCTGTTGGTTACTTCAGACTTAGGATTGTATTTATATCATTTCCCTGTTTTTCAGGTTAGAGATTTTGTTTCAGAACAAATGTCAGTGAGAGGAGTTGAGTTTCACACAGAAGAATCTCCCCAAGCTATCATTAAAGCTGCAGATGGCACATTAACGTTAAAGACCAACAAGGAAACTGTTGATGGTTTCTCACATATCATGTTTGCCACAGGGCGAAAACCAAATACCAAGGTCATCTTTCTTTTCTTGCTGCAAACCGCAGTATTCACCAAAAATATCATTCTTATTATGAAAATGGAATTTGCTGACAGTCAGGCTTTCACCAAGCATGTGTTGGCTACTTGGCTTTGTAAAGTTCTGTGTATTTTGCATTATTCATGGTCTGACTTGTAAAATTTGTAGAATTTGGGGCTGGAAGCTGTGGGGGTAAAGATGGACAAGAATGGAGCCATACAGGTATTATCTTTGATGGTAATCATTTTCACTCCATGCACAATGCTCCTTTTAGCCGCTCATTGCTGTGTTCTTTCAGGTTAATGAGTTTTCCCAGTCGTCGGTTCCTTCTATTTGGGCGGTAGGTGATGTTACTGATAGAGTGAACTTGACACCTGTTGCTTTGATGGAGGGAGGAGCATTAGCAAAGACATTGTTCAAAAATGAACCAACAAAACCTGATTATCGGTAAAACTATTTAAATGTATGAGCTGGTGTGTTTCAATTTTGAATATGTTGACTTATAGTTCCTCCTTTGATTGATCTATTGCTTCGAAGTATGTATTTATCTGATACATTCCTAGTGCTAGAGCACCTAGAAATACATGATTGGAGGAGAGAAAAATATGATGGACCTGTAGCACCAAGTCACCAATCACTTATTTTCCCTGAAACAATTTGTCTTGTCTTGTAAAATATAGGCTGACCATGGAAACAAATACTGAGAACACGTCATCGAGCGCTTGCTTGTGCTGTCTTAGTTGAATATGCTAAGGCTATAAATACATACGAGACCATCCCAACTTGTGGGAGACCTTGAAGTGAGTGAATAAGCCTTATAGGAGATGTTTAATGACTGATGGGATTTTAAATGACTATAGTCTTGCCTTGGGAAAAGATCTTAAAACAGATAGAATATGTTTCTTTTCAAGGTGTGTGCTCTCTTGCTGCTTACCCCACTAATTCATATTGGACAGAGCCACTTACTAGCTTCGGATATTCCAATATTTTACGGTATTATGTGTGGTCTTTTGCTGCTTACATTCATTAGAACCACCTGTTCATACATTGTTTTAGGGTGTTGTAACTTGTATTGCCATGAACCTGAAAAATGCTTAGAGAGAGGAATCCATTAGCCAGCCACTAGAGTTCAGCACGTTGGTTGGTATTGGCAGATAGCTTCAACATAAGCTTAAGGAACCTTCTTAGGATTTATTATTTTTTGAGTCAAGGTATGTCTTTATATGTGAAGATAATGATTAAAGACAACTAAAATTGTAAAATGTCATCCAATGTAACATGCAACAGGACATGATACGAATTGGAGTTTGGCAACCAAAATAGGGAGATTTTCCTAAAAAGTTGTGTCTAGGAGAAAGGGTGGCCCTGCAAGGGTAGTAAGCCAGTGTAATGTGGCTACAACATTAATGCCAAATCCTTAATGCCAACATATGAGGTCGGCTAATTAATGTGGCTAAAGGAAAACCACTTTGCATAAAAGGTGTATGATGAGGGAAATTTTGAGTTTGAGTTCTTTGTGTTGATGGTAATTTGATAACAAGTATGTTTGCTTGATTTTTCTGGATTATTAATTCTTTTTATCGAATCATTACAGTAGGTTTTGTTTGATAAGGAACAATTAGAAATAGGTTGGAAATGGATTGCATAGCTCTTATAAATACAAGCAAAGCTTTGGCTTAAGGTTTGTGTCTCACAAGAAAGGTCCATGAAGATGTTTAATCAAAGAACACTAGGGGATTTTTTTTGGGCAGGTGGAAGAGGGTGGTTTCCCTTTACCTCCCCCCTATCATTATTTTGCTAGCCCACTTATCTGGCAAACTAGACTTGCAGGTCTTAGCTTGGCAGGCCGTTAATTTTATCTTTTACAAATATATAAAAGTAATAGTGCTGATAAATGTTGATGATAATCTAATTGCAAACATGACCTCACTCTAAAGGGTCAGTAAGTGAACTAGTTTAAGCTTCATATGGTTAACCAACTATATATCTGCTGTCTGGGAACTCACTGAAGTTCAATTCGAAAGATGGGACAAAAACTAAAGGGATGGCCTAGTTTATTTGACTTGATTCACTCTGATATTTGGATATTGTATCATACCTTGTATGTAATGGTTCTAATTACTTTCTCACCATTGTGATTATCCTTGTGCCGTATGGGCATATCCGACGGAAGGAAAATCAGAAGTTGGAGAATGAATCTTCTGTATTTGCGCTTAAATTGGGTTAAAGTTATTTTAGTCGAAGTGGTGATTTTCTTCAACCTGCACTTGTATCAAACTGTGAAATCTATGACAATATGACATTGTGATGGATGTTTATTGCCCTGCTGTTCAGAGCTGTACCTTCTGCTGTGTTTTCCCAGCCACCTATTGGCCAAGTCGGTCTAACAGAGGAGCAAGTAAGAACTTTATATACCTTATGATGCCATGTCCATCAGTTGACTTACTGACTTACTGTTACTGGGTTTTGCAGGCCATAGAGTCATTTGGTGATGTTGATGTTTTCACTGCAAATTTTAGGCCATTAAAAGCCACTTTATCCGGTCTTCCAGACCGTGTATTCATGAAACTTCTAGTTTGTGCAAAGACTGATAAAGTCATTGGGTTGCACATGTGCGGAGAGGATGCACCAGAGATAATGCAGGTCTATGCATAACTTTTTTTAGGGTGCGTAGCAACTTTTTTATTTTTAAACTGCTGTTTGACTGGATGTTTAAATTTTCAGGGGTTTGCAGTTGCAGTAAAAGCTGGCTTGACAAAGGCGGACTTTGATGCGACAATTGGAATTCATCCTACGGCAGCAGAAGAGTTTGTTACAATGAGGACACCTACTCGCCAAATTCGCAATGGACCACCAAAGGTTTGAGCTATATGATTATTATGTTAATCTGGCGTTTGTAATGATGCTAACTCATGGGGTACTTTATAGTCTTAAGACTCTTAGATTTGCCTCACCACATTGCCTGAGGATACTTTATGAGCTAGTGGCATCTATATTTTAGGATCTTAATATTGGATCATTTCATTTTTCTCATGGAGCGTTGGTGTCCTTTCTTCAGGGTAAAAAGGTTGAGTCTCGAACTGTAGCAGGAGTCTAGGCTCATGCTCTGATGTATAGACAGCATTTGGGAACAGAGCTGAAAATTTTTGAGCAAGGTGCATTGGTATAATCCTTAATTTATTTTCCTCAAGTTACTGCTGTATACTGGATGACTGATGATGATTTATTGTAGAATCAATATCTGAACGATTTTCTGAAGTATTTCTTAAGACAGAAATGAAACTGCGAACACTGTTTCTTATCTGATACAACCTGATTTCTCTTTTTGTTAATGCCACAATTCTGCGTTACATAATCTTAGTGTTGTTTACTTCTGAGTATGTTATCTACCTTGCAACCCACATGGCTTTCGATTTCCATTGACAAACTGACTAATTTATCTTGTGCAAATGAATAATGAGTAATGTCTATTAGCTAGGTTCGTATTCTAGTAATAATGTGTTGGTGTCAAACAACCTGTTAAACCCTCTTGCACATATGAATACATTTTGGTCATTGTCTGAATGTCCTAATTGGTGTCTTGCTTTCTTGTGAGAAATGAATACTGTTCGATGGAAAACAATTGGAAGTGACCGAGCAAGTAAAGATCAGCGAAGGGCATTGTACCCTGGTTATAATTTTTGTGGGGCTTGTTATTGTGAATAAAACTTAGTAATATTTAATCTTATCCTGTCATATTCCTAACATTGCTTATCACCCTGCTTTTGTCAACTTCTAGCTTTTTGCTAGCCTGTCATACTCTTGAAATTTAAGATGCTTCCTATCTTTTGCAACAGTAACTAGAAGATGCTTGTTTGGTGATGACATTCCCGAGTCAATTTTGCTTCATTTATCGTGATCCATCTGCCTCTGAATATTAACGGTGAAGCTGCCATGCTCATATTTACAAATGCCAAGTACCAGAAGGATAACGAAGTTTTGATTTTCTGTAATAACGAGTAATGCAGTTCAACTGCAATATCACTTAGCTAGTTGCTGCATTTCCGCTCTATACATTACCTTATGTGTGTCCTCGGCCAATTTTTTTCGTGATTTTTTAAATTATTTGCCCTAGTCTCTGTTCTTTGTCGTCTGAAACTGAGACTGTGCCATTGAGTTGCACCCAATATGTTTCCAGATCTTGACAATGCAATACTTATAAGCTATCAATTCATATTACTGTTCAATGGCCTTCTTGCTTTTAGATTTGGGTTAAATCCTTTTGACTGCAATATAAACATTGAAATAAGTAGAAGAGTTTCAAAAATTGTATTGGTTCTGCTAAAAGAAAGATGATTTGTGGTTGAATTATCTATATATGCTAGAATGGAATTGGTTAGATCCTTCAAGAAATCACATGTTTTATTTACTTGCGCTATTTCTTTTTCCATAGTCCCGTGCTTGTTATACATGATACCTGTATTATAATACCTCCATAAAAAAATTTAAACAATTTACTCATATGAAGAAAATACGATTAGTTTGACATGAGTAATATTATTTTATCGAATAAATTGATAAGTCGAGTATTCCTGTCAAAGTTGGTGATTTCTTGGTTATTGTCAGCTAAAGTTAAAGTTCCAATAAAGAGTATATTTTATGATTTTTTACACAATATTAAAGCAATAATTTCACCATATATAGTTAGCAATTGTCATTTTAAATCAAACAAATCAATGTAAAAATTATTGATATTTAATTTGAGAAAAACTAAATCATATAATGGGAATAATTGAGAAAACAACTTTCTGCTTGTTAATTAAATTAAAAAAATATATTATTCCATATGGCAATCTACATTATGTCATCATCCATTGTTGATTTGTTTCATCTCTTAGTATCTCCCTAGTCCCCACTCCCATTTCCCAAATAAAAGTCTTATCATAAATGGCAACAAAAAACCAATCTCCAAATTATCTATTGGGTGTACAATAAGTTTAATCTACACTAAAATTGATGCAAACATTTTTCTCATTCAAGTTATCATGTTAATTGTTAATGTTAACACTTGACAACTTAACTCCTTTAAATTTTAAAGTTACATTTTATTATCAAAATTACCTTCTTTTTTTTTTCCTATTATAATATATAATATAATAACTCCACTAGCTATTATTTGAGTACCATCTTTTTCAAAGAAAAAAATTCTATTAATTTTTCCTATAATTAATTAATTCATTCGTATCTTTTAAAATAAATATGAGTCATGTGTTACAAATATTAACCATTTTTCTCATTAAAATTACTCTCAATAAATTAAGATATTAATACACAATAACATTACTATACATGATAGATGCAACTATGCAAAATATTAAGGGTTTTCAATAAATGATTCTTTTGTCGGCTTTTTCTGTTGTTGATTTTAGTTTTTGCTTAATTTGTCAAGCACCTAAAAAATGTTCGGAGAGTGGTCAATTAATTAAAGAGTAGTTCATAGACTCCTAGTTCATTATTCAATCTATCAAGCTATACAATTTTTTTTATTTATCTTATTAATTAGTCATGTATTTGGTGAGTGGTTTTTCGGCCAACAAAAAATCATTCACCTTGCCCTCAATTGTATATAGTTTAAAATAAGACATTGTATGAAATCATTTGAATTACGTAGAAGATATTATCAAAAATTTAAATGTGTGAAGAAAATAAAAAAAATGATAGTCATTTTCATAAAGGAATTTCCAGCAAAGAACAAAGGGACGATTAATGAAGAGTTTGGCAATAAGACAGTGGAAATAATTTTTAAGTCAAAATCAAAAGTTATAAAGAATAGTTTTTGGCTTTTTAATCGCACCTTTTTCTTTAATAAAAATAAATAAATAGCCAATAATTATTTTTTTTTACAAAACACCTCTAAAAAGTTTAATCAACTAGCATATTAACTAATATTATCAGCAAATTAAATCCACTAGTAACAACTAATAACTATTTACTAAACACTAACATTTTGAGGAAGTATTTTCCCCCATTTCATAATACTTACTACTGATAGTGACATTTTTCCATACATAATATCACACTTAGTAGCAAGTATTATAACACTGAAAAAGTACATAAACTCAAGTACTCAACAAGCATGAGAAGCCAAAGTTCAATTTGAAATCATTTTTTCATCCCATCATGAATTCATAGAAGAATTAGATTCATCCAACACATGGCCAACCCAACCCACCCGCCATATTTCATACAAAATACCCATTTTACCCTTCACCATAAACCCTAAGTATCCCAAATAGGAGCCCTAAAATCATAATTTCGCCCCCAAAATCACTTAATTTTTAAAACCCTTTAAACTCAACCCCGCCAAAACAAGGTTTTTTATTTCCCTCTCGCGCCTCTCTTCTCCTATATTATCTTCCTCAACCCGTATGCTCCATTTACCATCTTAAAACCCACATTTTCTCTATCTAAAACCCGTATTTATTCTTTCGTCCACACCCTCCTATCATGATGCGCCATCACATCGCCGCCACCCCATCCACCACAACTCCGACTACCCCAGTAACCCCCATGCTTGATCCCGCAAAACGAGGGAAAAAACGAGGGGGTTACATCTGTGGACGATGTGGGCTCCCCAAGAAAGGGCATGTGTGCAGTGGTGTGGGACCCGCCACCATCGCAGACAGCGTCCCTTCTACTCCGAGGGTGCTTCCGCCTCGTACGCAGAGGGTTTTATCGTTTGATGATGTGGATGTTGTGGATTCATCTGAGATTGAGGGAGGTGGGAAGTTTGACGAATTAGGGAAAGGGGATGATGGGTCGTTTGACCCGGATAAGATTGTTTCGGGTGGGTTGCCAGCGGGGTATATGTGGGAGGTTATGAAGAGGTTGCCTCCATCATCGTTGATGTTGGCTTCTGGGGTTTGTAAAGGATGGAGAGATGTTGCTAATCAGATTTGGAAGAATACGGAGGAGTTGCGGGTACGGGTTCCGGTTGTTGGTTCGGTTGGGTTTGTTGGATCGGTTTTGAAGAAGTGTTCTTCGTCTCTTGTTAGGATCTCTCTCAGAATGGAGAGGTTTGGTCTTGGACTATTTTTTAGAACTTTTTAATTAAAAATAAATTTGATTGTTTGATTTTGCTGGGTTAGGATTAGATCTAGGGTTTTGTGGAGTTGACTTAGATGAAATGGGGTGAAATATTTGATGATGGTATCGTAAAAAAAATTATAAACTGGATTCATAGTTGAGGACCTATAAAATTAAATATTAAACAGTATAATCGGAAACGATAATGGACAGATAAATATCAAAATGCACAGGTCTTAAACAAGGCTGAAATTAGTATAAACCGAGGATTTCTAGGGTAGTTTGTTGACCTACATTTGACTGATTGGATTTATTTTTTTGGTGATACACTGGTTCTTGGATCTTAGATGATTTATTTATATTTGATTTGTAATTTGTCTTGTTCAATAGGATATAGGGTTAGGAGTATTTTAATTTAGGGTTAGTTTGTTTTAGCAAGGAAGATTTAGGGGAATGGAGGGTAAATTACTGTAGTTTGCTAGGTAGTCATGTAAGAGTCTAAAGGATTCAAAGTGTTTTGATCAGCAACAAACATAGAGTGATAGTGGATCTACATTATTAGTGTTGATTGCTCATGGATTTAGTTTGATTTATCTCTTTTTTTTTAAAAAAAAAATTTATATACTTGGAGTAGGTTTAGGGTTTTGAGGGTTTTTTTTTTTGAATATAAGGTTTTGAGGTTATTATGTAGCAAATTGGATAGTTATTGATGGATGTACATTAGCTGGTATCTGATTAGCAATGAGGTTCTTGGACTTGCTAGTGTAGAAGAATTTGGGTTGCAGTATGTTCATTTCGCCTTTTGTAAGTGTAGATGACTGGTCGACCAGTGGATTATGAGTTCATGTAGCTTAGTTCAATCTCTTGGGAATAAGGCTGATTGTTTTTGTAGCTAAAAAGTTTGATTTGTAGCTCGATGTTGTAAACAAGTACAATGCAATTAGGATTAAATTGACATGGGGAATTTGGGACTTGAAAGTGAGTCGTGTAATTCTACCTTTGATGGTGTAAGAGTCTAAAGGATTATAAATCTTGTACTTATATTTAGCAAGAAGTGATAGTGGATCTACAATAACGTTTTTGATTGCTCATAATTCTAATTTGATTTCTCTAAAAGGTTTTCTATTTGGTGTAGATTTAAAGTTTCAAGGTTATAATGTAGCAAACTGAATAGCATATTTGTGGATGTACATGAGCAGTTTTCTTTTACCTTTGTTGAGCAATGATGCTCTTGGACTCGATAGTGTAGAAGAAATTGGGTTTATGTGAGGAAGGGAAAATCAGGTTGGTGAAATTGATTAATCCCATTGTGGATCTTACTATCATTGACTTGGTGAATTGGTATAAGTTTAGTGGCCTTTGATCCAGAGCAGAACGTATACTTTCCATTATAAACTGTAATAAGAGTAAAATGTGTAGGATGATGTTGTTAACATTGTTAAAGCTTAACCAACTAAAGGGTGTGTTAAGTGCTATTTGGAATGAAATTTAAGATGAGCTTGAAGTATACTTGTTTTGACTTCAAATCTTTATGATAAAAAGGAAAATGCTTGTTTTGTGGTGTGTTTAGCAGTATGATGTATTGTATGGGCTTTTATAGATTTGAATTCTGTAAACTAACTTTTGCAATACATTGCAGTGATGTGGATTCAACAATGCTCGCTTGCATCGCCTTCTCTTGTCCAAATTTGGAGTCCATAGAAATCCTTACGTCAGGATCATCAGTCAATCGGATAACTGGGTATATTGATCAATCCCCTGTTTGATCTTTTCTTATACTGCTCTATTGGGATTTTGTTTTAGTGTGAGCCATCAGGCTTTAACACTGTTTATATGCATCCAGGTTACTTTGGAGTGAACCATGGTTTATTGCAGACTTATCTGTTGAATGGCTCCATATGCTGATATCAAATGCCTTATACTAATTATCCTTGGACATGTTATGACTTGTGAACAAATGAAATCTTAATTTGGGGTTAAAGCAACATAATTGAGATGATAGTATATATTTGAAGATCTCTAGCAGACCTGAACTTTTTTCCACTTAAAAAAAACTTGTATGGCGCTTTACTTGGCTGGCTACTGTTTGATGGTTTGTAGCGGTTTGAGCACCCTAATTTTGTAGTTAATAGTTTAGCTTTTGTAAATCAATAAATGTTACTAAACTTGGTTGAACATCTATATGACGTTTACTAGAAGGAAACTATGATGTTTGATGATTTAGGGGGAGTATTTTAGCTCAAAACTGTTTTCTTGCTCAGATAATTGATATATTGATCCTAGACTCAAAGCCTTTTAGTGGACGTCTGCGTCTACTGTAGTTTTTGTTTTCTTGTCTCTTTGAACATAGAGTGAAGCAAGTAATGATTATCTCTTGCACTTTGTAGAGATGAGCTGGGTCGTTTTGTTGCTGATAAACGATCTCTTACAAGTTTTAAGATGGATGGGTGCACTAATCTTGGATCAGTTGTCATTTCTTCAAGCAGTCTTTCTACACTATGGCTTTCTGATCTTCATTCTCTATCCAAGACGGTGATTACTCTTCTTTTTTGTAGTAGTTTGAGGGTTTTGGATGTTTTGTGAAATCCTTTTGTCCCTTGTCATCTTTTTATATAAAGCTTCTGCTTATTGGGGTCTCATCACTGTAGATTTTCAACTGTCCAAATATGAAGGAGGTTTCTTTGAACTTTTCTCATCAAGAAAATGATACAACTGATGTCACAAACATGATGGACAACTTGGGAAAATTCTGTCCAAAATTGCAGAATATTCATGTTGCATCAACTAAATTATCTCACGATACTGTTCTTGCTCTTTCCGCAGCAAATTTGAGGTTAGTAGAATTCTGCTACTTCATGATTCTTCAAGAATTTCTCATTAAGAAAGCAAAAAACATCATTTAGAGACTCAATAACATAATCAGGCTTAATGAATTCTACTACATGTTTCTTCAGGGGATTGAGAATGCTTTCGCTAGTGTTGGGTTCCGGAATCACTGATGCTTCTGTTGCTGCCATTGTTTACAGCTTTTCAAAGTTAGAGCTCCTTGACTTGAGTGGGTAATTTTTTTTCCTCTTACTCCAATTAGAGCTTTGGATCCTGTTGTATATGGCAATATAGCTGCAGGACTAGATTGGTATTACGATTACGTTGTTTACTTGCATGCATCTTAGACTGTTATATTGCTGATTTAGGTCAAGCATCACTGACAATGGCATTGGAATTATATGCAACGCATTCTCCCGAACTCTATCAAGACTGCTACTTGCACTATGCCCTAATATTACTTCAAGTAATTCTAATCCTCAGCCTGTTCTTCAGTACCCATGTGTGTATTTTATAATTCTAATCACTTTTCTTGTATGATCAGGTGGTATTCAATTTGCCACGGCACAATTACCTATTCTTGAGCTAATGGACTGTGGTATGTCCATTTGTGATCCTGAAATGGATGATATTTGTGCGGATGAAAACAATAATTCTCAGAAAAATAGCAAAGCCCATCATGTATACCAAAAACTTATCATCAAGCATAACAGGTTGACGAAACTTAGCTTATGGGGTTGTTCTGGTTTAGATGTGAGTCCCTTTTCCATATCTAGATAGGCCTTTTCAATTACTCGTAACTGGCTTTTTATCTGATTTAGGCTGTTGAAACAAAATGCAGGCTCTATACTTAAACTGTCCAGAGCTCAAGGACCTAAACCTTACCTCCTGTAGAAATTTGCATCCTGGTCAGTTCTTTGTAATATTTGATTCTAAAAGAAAATTTTGTTTGGTAATACCTCAAGCTTCATGGGGCCTAATGATGGTTTGTTGGTATTTACAGAAAGGTTACTTTTTCAGTGTCCCAATTTAGAAAGCATTCATGCTACTGGGTGTGTAGATTCACTGTGTGAAGTTATTGAAACTCAGGTAGGGCATTTCGTTCTGAAAATGCTTGATAATGAATCCTCCTCCGGCTTTTCATTTTAGTTTTAATAGATCATATGTAAAGACCTTTTCGCTATTGTTTTTTTTGCTTTACTTACCCGTGTCCGATCCTTAATGCTCGGACATTGGTATGGCACTTAGACACTTTATTTTAGGTATAAAACAGAATATTTAGATGTATCCGACCCTTGGACACGTATTAGTATTCAACATCAGTACCCGAGCCCAAGTAACATAGGCTGTAGTTCAACACTTGGGTACTATTTTGTTGAAACATTGTTTGAATTAGACAAACTAACAGGACTGCTGAAATTCTTGCAGACGGACAACGCTCCACTAGAAAGCCATTTACTAAGCAAGCGAATGGCTGACGGCTCTAAACGAGTTAGAGTTCCTCACATTATCGGCCAACAGGTGAAAACTAAGTTTCAAACTTAACGACCTTCAATTTAATCCCTAATTATATTTGCTCAACTAAAGATATATTTACAAACAAATCCATAAAATATGTTATGCATTTTGTGAGCCTAATTCCTCTGTTCATAAAGTTTGAACAAAATGAGTTGTTTTGGTGCAGCCTTCTGAGGATAGCAAGCAATGGGAAGTTCGTAAGCGAAGATGTATTGTATTTACAGAATGAAAGCTTAACTTGTTATTTATGTATATCATCCGAAGTACTTTGTATTTCTAATTTAATACTAGGGTTCTGGTAATTGTTATTGCTGTTCTTCCAATTGGAATCTAGTTTAGGGAAGAGATTAAGCATGAGAAAAGTTGAATGTACTTCTACATTGTAATTTGTCCAAATAAAACATACTGTATCTTTAAATCAATGGTGAAATAAGATTTGTTGTATGTTGTATACCTATCCCACTTCCTTGTTTTGAATTTCCTGTTGGGACGAACTAGAAATGAACATCTGAAGAATGATGGCACCAACACATCATTTATTCATTTTATGCAGAGAATAACTTGATTGGAGATTATCTTAATCTGATCTGTCTTTGACGTTTAAAGTTGTTAGAGCAAGTGTCAAATCTACTAAGTGAAGGTTTTGGCATGATCACTCGAGCGAATGCTCAAGGTGTCATGAGCAACACATGAGGGTATTCGGTATGTCATGTTGATGGTACAACGAAGAACATGACTACATGAGTGTTGGGCAAGGTACAAAGAGAAGGGAGCCAATCGAAGTAGCAACACAAAAGTTGGATCTGGATCTGAAGGCTCAGCAACAATCCAAAACAATGTTCTGTTTGTGGGCCGAATGATTGAGGATTAAATCCTAACTTATCCTAGGGTTATTCTAAACATATATGGTCCTAAATCAGGTTTAGAAGTATGAGAGTGAGGCTAATACATGACAGAAACTAGGGTTTGTGTAAACCATTAGAGTTGTGTTCTTCATTATATTAGTTTATGGGTTATCTCCATTGTCGAATGGAATCACTATATTTAGAGTTTGTGGTTTGTCATTAATGAAAGTATAGCTTTTGAGGGGAGGTATCCATAGATACCTCAAAACACTTGTTTGTTATGTATCTTGTTCATCCTCTGTTTTTTCACTCATATTCTACACATTATACTACCATTGTTGGATCCCAAGCTATTCTCTTTCAAAACTTATTTTAATGTGTGAGGCTTATCAACTGCTTTCTTTCCATGCTTTGGTGGATTGTTATTTGGAGTAGAAGCAGCATATTTAGAATGTATTGTAAGTTAGTTGTAAAAATAATTGTTACATTATCTCGATTCCAATAAGCGGTTTGTGAGGAAGTTAAATATACGCAATCTTATGTCTAAAGCGGGTGAATAAAGCGTAATGTCTATCACTTGAGTGTGAGTATATGGCTATAATCAACCCGAACTGACTTGTTAACCTATAATGCTCACTATAGATTTTTAGCCTATGTTTTTTGATTCGAGATAAGGTTGGAGAATTCCTACGAGCAAGAGGAAGAAGGAATTAGTCAAGTCTTAGATGGTAAGAACTGAATCCATATTACAAGGTGAAAGGAAAAGTCTTCAACTACTTAGCCAACCCATGATTCTCTAACATAAGTATGACCTTGGAATACTTCATATATTAATAAATATGATACTTTTTAATAAATTAATTGAGTCTTATACTTGAACAAATATCTGTATCGAATGAGTTTTCGAGTCTTTGTAACCAGGAGCAGTTCCAATGTTAGTCAACAATGTCATATGATAATATTATATTTTACTTAAAATTAGAATGATCGACCCAACGCGTAAAAGATTATGAAATACAATTATAAAATCGATGAAATAAAAAAATGCAGATTTGAACATAAAATCAATTGAAATCTCATTGACTTAAATCATACACATAAACTATTTTAATAAAATAATGAGACAGGGGAAAAGTCAGACAGTGGTGTCTCTGAAATGAGCTCCTTGATTCAATTTCTTTGAAATTTAACCACAGTTTGACTTTTTGACTTAATAGTTACTCCATTCCCAAAATTTACATCTTTGTAACTTTAAAACTCAGAGATCTTACGATATACTTGTTATATTTGACTTTTTGCACAATTTTATGTGTTATTTTGATAATTTATATATTGAACTATGCATATCTAAAAACTATAAAAAATTAATTTTATGAAAGTATGCAATTAGACGATTCAAACAAAATCTCACTTAACTATATTTTTTCTTACACATAAACCGCGATATATAAAATAAACTTGAATGATGAATAGTGTCGATAACTAAAATATAACATGTACTTCTTCCGTTCTGAAATACTTGCTACGTAAGGGTTTTTGACACTATTTATTGTTCAAGTTTATTTTGTATATTGCGGTTAATGTGTAAGAAAAAATATAATCAAGTGGGATCTTGTTTCAATCGTCTAATCCCAAACTTTCATAATATTAAGTTTTTACAATTTTTAGAAGTGTATAATTCAATATATAAATAATCAAAACAACACATTGGATTGCGTAAAAAGCCAAATGTAACAAATATAATGGAACAGAAAAAGTATATCATTACAACGGAAGTATAAAGTAGAACCACTAAATTGAATGGATAATATTAAAAGCGAGAGAAAATGAGAAAAAATGTGTGATAATTTCGTAAGGACACTTGGAATTTTTAAATGTTTTTATATAAAATATAATAATTTATTATAGTAATTTATTGTTTCCATAAATGGTAATATGAGTGATCCAAGATAAATGGTCAACACAAATTTCTGAGTGATTTACTGAACGCAGTTCCCTCAGTTGAGGCAAACCTTATAACAACTGTACAAGTATAAAGTATATCACTTATCACTAATTTTCTCCTTAATTAATTGTGATTACTCATAATCCTATTCTTGAGTTTTGTCCCTATAAACTCTCCATCCCTATACTTTATTAACACATGTCATATTTCATGCCTCACACTTTTTACATTCCCTTTTGTTGAGTTTGCAACTCCTAACTAAAATCATTTTTGTGTTTTTAATCCGCACTAAATAATGAAAATAATAGTGAGAAATTAATGTAATTTTAATAGGTATATCTCTTAATAAGTTTTACAGTTATGAATATATATTCGAATCTCATTTTCTTCACAAATTTATTTCAATTCTACCATTATTATATGTAGTATCACCCTATTAATTAATTAGATGGTAATGAAAAATTGTAAAAAAAACTTATTTTGTATGATCAAATATTCAGTACCGTGAAAATTATTTGATACATATCATGAAAATTTACACTGCGATTATTCTCATTTCTACTATTTAGTAACGATTACTAAACACGCTGTAAATGTTAATTAACAATGCGAAGGAATCGTGAAAGGTACCTCTAAAGGCTTTTTTGATTTCTCCTGCAAAATTCTTGCTAGACGAAGTGTTTAAAACAGATAAAATTATGGTCAATTGATTGTTTAGTATTTAATGTTTTTATATTTAGCTATTTAATTATTTCTAGCTTTAAGTATGTATAATTATTTCTTTGTTATAAATATAAAATTACAATGGATAATGATTAATTTTTCTTATATATATAGCATTTTTTTGTATTATTCTGACTACCTACTTTTTCATTATGAATTGTATATACTTTTTCCCTTTATTTGTGTAAATACAATTTCATCAATTTTTAAAGAAAAAAAGAAGAAAACCAAGATATCATATCAAAGTTGGACATTAAATACATTTTTTATATTACATTAAAACAATGAACATTCTTTGAATTAAGTAGTTATATATTCCTTCTCATAAAAAAAGTAGTTGCATATTCCCATCACAAATAAAATACAAAAAAGTCATATAGCATATTTACTATATCTTTATGTATATATGATATATCCATCTTTTAATTTTTCTTTTTGAAATTTATAGCTCATCTTCCAAACAAAAAGTTGACTAATTCTATCACTAAATTTAATTTATAAAATGCATTTTGAATATTAATAAATGAAATATATATTTGGTCCTTCATTCTACCATTGGCCCCATGCTCTCTTTTTAATAGCCCAAAAATTTGGTATAATTCTATCTAAAGAGTAGGATCTCATAATTTTTTATGAGTGAGATATACTGGATAAGATGATGATCTATTTAAAAGTAGAACAACTAATACACTACATTGGTTCTATAAACTTACTACTGGTTTTGACATAATATTATGTGAAAAAATATCACTTTTAAATACAACAATAATAGAACAGAAAAAGTATAACATTGATAAGTTTTGTTTAGGGCATGTTTGGATTGGATGTAAATATATTTAAAGGAGTAAAAAAAAGTCAAAGTAAGAAAACAAAGTTAATAAATAAGACATTAGTGAAGTTTGATTGTAATAGAGGTGGAAGAATGGTTGTAAAGTAATGAAAAATAAAGGGAGCTATTAATTTTGTGGGGTAAATATTTATCCTAGGAGAGGGTGGGGGATTGTATTACCTCCATAATAGGGGAAATCATCTTCTTTTTTCCTTTATTATTTTTATTTCAAGCTCATTTTACATTCTTTACAATTATCTCGACTACTTCAAATGCATCTTTATTTGCTTTCATTTCATTAGTTTGATTTTATTTCCCCTTAAATATTTACACCCAATCCAAGCAAGCCCTTAAAGTAATTAATAGGAGTATACTTGCTCCTTTCCATCCCAAATACTTTTTTTTTCATCAAAGTACATCTCTTAAAATTATTTGAAATGTATATCTCTCAATTCATAGACTATCTAATTTTTTTATGAAGTATTCATGGTTTAAATCTGGATTGTTTTTACTCCTCCTTCAAAACTTTTTTAAAAATTAAAAAAAACTTTTTTGTTATAAATTTTCTATTTTTTTAAAATATTAAAATATAAATTTTTTAATATGATGCCTTGGCCTTTTAGCAAATGTGTGGTAAAACTTCAAAACATGACTTAACATTTTGAATTAGATCAAGTGAAACCAATTATGTGCATCATGCATTAATTGTTCAAATATAGGCGTAATGTTTTTCGATTATATACTTATATAAAAATATGGATTATGAAAATTCTTCTATTTGATTACTAACAAACAGGATCGATTATGTTGAATTAGAAGAACAAACTGAAAAGACAAAATTGAAGAATACCTGATTCCATAGCACGGTAGATTTCTTGAAAATAAGAGTTTGGATCTTCTAGATTAACACGTATTCCCTAAGTGAAGACCCTTAATGTTATCGCTCTTAATTCTCTCTGATAATGGGATGTCAGGAGAAAAGGAACATGTGTAACCTAGGGACCATAACTTCTATATATATATATATAATAACCTGTGACTGGTATTCCGCCCATCATAGAACCCAGTCACAAAATGAGTCTCTACACATTTAAGGCCCACAACCTATTGATACATTTAAGCCCAAATCTTTTAGCTTTAATTAGATCACTTTAAGTTGGGCCTAAAGACAGTCTTAATTAATTATAATGACATATAAATGTTTACATATAAGCCCAGTGTTGGACTTTGGTCCAACAACATGCACATTATTTCAGTCCCCACTTTATATATTTATTTATTGATACAGACAACTAATTTATAAAAAGACCATATAATATGGAGATTGTTTGGTTCATAGAATCCAATGAAAGAAGAAATTATATTCATTTTTAAATAAAATAAAAATATTTATTAATTAGATAATCATTTATTATTTACGATTAATACCGATATATTTATACGTAATTGTATAATAAAATATCATTTTATTTTATTTTAACAATATAAATAATCACAAAATAACTATTATGAGTATATATTATAAAGTTAAAAATAGTTAGGGTACATCAAAAGGAAAATAACAGTTCTCATGTTCCTCCGTAATAGGTGGAGGAGGAGGGAGTACCTATTACTTAAATTTTTGCAGATGGCAAATTTTATTTTATTTTAAATAAATGACTCGAGTCATTGTTTATTTCTTTATGTACTCATAGAAATTAAAAAAACAAAAGGAATATTTTTATGAAAAGTGCAATTTGAATTAAGAAGCAGCATGACTAAAACTGTAATTATAGGAAGTATATATTGTTAATTAAAGGCAAAGCATAATTAATAGAAAGGAAAAAACATAACACAAACATAATGGGATTGGGAATGGGTAGTCTTAATTTGTGGACATAATTTAGTTACTGTTTCTATGTCTACTCATAAATTTCAGCACCATACAACTCGCATACTTTAATAGTAGTAATATGATGAATCTATATCAAATCATAGTACAACAAATTCCAAAATAAAAAAAATAAAATAAAATAAAAGTAAGATCAAAGGAACAGGCTGTGTTGTACCATTCTTCTAGCTTTATTAGCTCCTGTTCTTGCACTTCTCCATGGCTCTTGGAGCTGAATTTTTCAATAAATATATGATACTAGTTTTAATAAATTTATCAAGAAATTATCAAAATTAAATTAAGAAAAATTAGATTGATTTAATATTTTTAGTTGCTAAACGTGCATTATGATAAATTAGACTGGACTTATTGTCAATGTCAGCATATCAACATAATGCACACACTTCATAAGTCAAGGAGATATATATTATCCCAAAACCATATGGCAATGGGAAGAAGGATTCCAATAACTTATAAAATGTGCACACCATATTCTATTTGTCGATGTGGGATAAATCATCCCAACAATACTATCTAATGATTTATTTTAACCGTTAATTAGTATTAAATTAAATGTTTGCACCTTATGTAAAACTATAAAAAGATTTATAATAAAAATATGTAATGAGACGAATTAAATTAAATCTCACTTTATCACTATATCTTTTTATATTTTAAGAACATGATATAAGCAGTACTGGTAGATTCACCGTGTGAATATGAGGTTAGTTGAGTTGATTGTTTGAGAGTAACGTTACTAACTCAATCAAAATATTAGTCAAATATTTGTAAATAAATTTTTTATAAAATCTAATTCGATTTAAGGCTTGATGCATGTTAGTATCAATTAAAGATATTGGTAATCTTTTTGATTCGATTGATTAACAAAAATATATATTCAATTATTTCAAAAGGCAACTCAATTATTGTAATTTTAATTAATTAAATGTAAGTTTGAGTAACATATAATCATCATTCTTCTTGGTAAAATAACAAGCTGATTATATTAGTGAAAAATAATATGACTAAAACCCTACTATTATATGAATTAAGTATATCCTTAATTTATTAGACCATAACAATTTATAAAAATATGAATTTTCATGCATAGCAATTAATTGTTGGTATATGAAGAGCAAAATGGAAATAATAAGGAATTGATTACTAACCAAGTCCAGCAGCCTCCTTTCCTTTCATGATACGAAGTCGTTTGCATGACTCCACAAACATCCTTTTATAAAAATAAAAACAACCATAATTAATTTATCAATTAATGCTAATTATACTAAATACAAAAATAAAGTAATACAAAACTAGAGGAATTTAGGCCTAGGTTTGATTAAGAACATTAATTCATTCTCTCTGTCTTAACCTGATGTTCTTCTCATTTAGAATATTCTACTTTAAAAAGAAAGAAGTTTGATTACGAGTTTTGAGAGTCATATAGAAAATATAATATATCCATGTGATCTCGTTAAATTTAATGTATACTTTATTATCAATTTTTTATGTTGCATTATTATAGATATTGATGCTTAAAAATCATTTTGAAAACCGTAAAAAGTAAACGAAAAAAACAAAAAAATAAACAAAAGAAGTAATATAATATGGAAAATTTACATTAGAGTTGCTTCATCAACACACATACAGAGATAAATGTTCGATTAATATCTAATACTAGAATTTTGGATTCGCTCTTGTTAATAGATGAAAATATAAGAATAATTGACTTACTCCCATGGGACATCACCAACAAGCATCCAATCTCCATCCTTGTCTTCGTATGTAGGAACATAATCAGAATCATTAAGGAGATCCATTAACTTGCTCTCATTCATGAAATCAATCATCCCTTGAGCTCCATAATTACCTAATATTATTCAGTTTTAACCATTAGATTAAATTTCATTTAAATTGGACATAAAATTATTCGTACGATGATAAAAAAAACTGATTTATATATCCTTTAAAATTAATTAATTGTGAAGTCACGTTGATAGTGTAATTTTTATTACAAGGGTAAAATAGAAATATTTAACTAATTAATTTTCATGAATTAGAAAGTATTAACTAATTAATTAATTAATTTACCTAGGGTAAAAGAGCTAAACATCTTGCCCAAAGCATCAGAAAGGTCTTGGTAACTCTTGTACATTTTCAAGTCTACCTTACGTAGGTAAGGTGCACCATCCATGCTCACCTTCACCAAGCCACCACCCATCGGCTTCTCGGTCGTCTCAGAATCCGGGCTGCTCTTTTGAACTGCCAGCATGTTCTTTCTGTATGATCGCACCGGAGGCCAACCCACAACTTGTGCCCTACATCATTTACAATAAGAACAAAATTTTTCGTTTAATAAATTAAAAAAGGAGAATTCCGTACAAATAAGAAAAACTGATAGATGGTGTAATCTCTATTATAAGGGTGAGCTGAAACCTTGAACTACTAGTAACAACGACTTTTTTAAAAAAATTGATTGATCTTATAAGTAAATAAAGTCAAAGTATTTAACTTCAAGTTAAAATATTTATGTAATATAATAAGCTTAAGTATATACTATTTGATGAGATGCATATATACAATTTATTTGATTATGTGAAGAAAAATATATTGGATAATTAGGCCATGATGTATATAAAACTAATTATGATGAAGGACAATGATGAATTTTTGCATAAGATGTTGATTATGATTTTGTTTATTTGAGTTTAAAATTCAAGATATCTTTCCTTTTCTTTTTTCTCCTCAAAATTTGATGCATGGACATTAACAATATTTTGTAAGGGGACACATACTATCTCTACTTTTATTTATAATAAACATAAAATGATACCCAAGCATTACTATACTTTTATTTTTGTGAAATGAAAATATATCAATTCTTCTTTGGAAGAAAATGAATAAAATTGAAATATATTATGGATCTCCAATTTATACCACTATTATTGAGATTATTTATATATAACAATTCTTAGATCCGGGGACTCTCTGACCGCACTCTCCTATATGAGTACGAGCTGCCGTTTATCTTCCTTTCAAAGACTCTGACCATAATTTGTTTATGAGCGGGATACACTGGGTATGATGATGATGATTTATATATAACAATTTAGTACTAATTTTGAAGTAATTACTTTTGTTATTTTTACAAATCCAAGATGCATGGATCCTAGATTTATATACACACTCCTACTTAATTAGTTCAATTCATGTATCACCCATATTATATAATATAATAGCTTTTTCAACTTGTTTAGACTTATATTTTGAAGTGGCCTTTTTAATTATTTTTTATAAAGGTTTTTTTTTTTTCAAATGAGCAAACTCACTCAAATGGTGAAGGAAGGGAGTATATGAACACCGACATATTTATTAATCGAAATGGGTTATATTAATATATATAAAACAAAAGAAAGCAGTTAATACATAGTAATTATATAAATTCAAAAACTCAGGATTATATTATATTATACTAATTAGATATTGAGTTAGTATATGTTTATGTAAAATTAAAAATTTAAATATGATCATCAATTTATCATATTTATTAGCTAAGACAATAATTTTTCATTGGAACATACAAAAATCTTAGCTAGTTTTCATAACAAATTAACATAATTAATAAAAATAGCTCTTAAATTAATTAATATTATTTTCTCCAATTTATATGAGATCTTGTTAAAAAGATTTACCCTTATATACACTTTTTGTTTTTTTAACTTATAACTACACTTTTTCCTTTTAATATTAGAGCGTTTTGAGTGAATTATAGATATTAAAAGATACTGAGAATACACAAAATAATTTTTAATTAATATACAATTGTTATTATTTAGGTATGGATTGTCCGTCAGTTTATCTCACTTAGACCCTGCTCCGGGCTGATATTGAGTATGATGATGATACAATTGTTATTATTTAGGTAAAAACACGTATATTGTTTAAAAACGGTGCAAAAAGCAGACGAGAAGACGAATATAAAACAATAATAGACTTACTTGGCAGGAGGCTTGACAGAATCAGCATTAAGCTTAGAAGAAATCTCCTTAGAAGAAACAGCAGCAGAAGATTTATCATTGTTGATCAGATCCAACGGATCAGATGAAGTAGCAGTCTGTTCTTTTCCATTATCATTATTATTTTTGTTATTATTATTCAAATTCAACTTCAAATCTACTGTTTCAGAATATCCTCTCTTATTTCCACTCTTCTGCACCACCAACTCTGCCACCTTCTCTCCACCACCGGAAAACCCCAGCCCGAGCCCAAGCCCGAGACTTAGCTCAGTTTCCTCCATCTTCAAGCCCACAACTTCCATTTTTTCCTCTCAATTTTCTTTTATTTTAATTAATTATTTTTGTTGTTGTTGTTTGTGACTTCTCTCTGTATATATATGATTGTAGTGTATGTATAATTATACAGTTTCTCTCTCTTATGTAGTTGGGTTGTATATGAATATAAGCTACTTCTTGGTTGGTTCTTTTTATGAGAGAAAAATGAAAATATATATAACAATAATAATATAATACTACTTCTATATCATAATAGATTGTGGGGAATGCCATAATAATGCTACTACAATTATTATTGTACCAGTCTTGTAATACTCCTACTATATTATTATTATTATTATTATTATTATTATTATTATTATTATTATAAATTATAAGAAGATGGTGAAGAGTCGAGCGACAAGTTGAGCACCCACATCCTTTTGAATACAAAAAGCTAATCAATGATAAATGTAGCCATTATTATTATTATTATTATTATTATTATTATTATTATTATTATTGCTATTTCTCTTATTTATTATTATTGTTTTAAAAATGATTATTATAATGTATTATTATTATTATTATTATTGTTATTATTATTATTATTATTATTAATAAGTATAAGTGTTATATATATACATAATAATTTATTTTTGGTATGTACTCCCAACAGGAAGTTGGGGAAAAAAAATAAAAGAGAGAACAAGTTTTGGCCATGTGGGTCGTAATAAATATGCTGATTGGTGCATTGTCTGCCGCTAGAAAAACTATACAATATTTTATTTAAGTTTATTAAAATAAAGAAAATTTGAAACTTGTTAAATAATAAATTTAATGGATGAAAAATAAGATCTATAAAAAATAAAAGATATTAAAATAAAGTTAGTAGAAAAAATATAAGGACTATATCTGTTAAATCAATGTTCATTTATGTTAGAGGAAAATATGTGACGACCATAAACAATATAAATATGTTAAAATTGAGTCGACGGAAAATATGTGGGGACCATAAAGATAAATATTAAAATGAGATAGAACATAGTTAATTATGTCCAAAATTTGTGATATAAATTGAATATACTTCAGGAGAATAAAAAATAAAACGACTCAAAATGATAAGTAAATAATTTTGAGAAACGATGGGAGTACTCTATTTATCTCTCTGAATAATATACATTTCACTCAAAAAATTCTTATATTTTTTTTGAAGATAAAAAAATTTCTTATATTTTAATTAAATGATTTTATTTTAGAAGGATAGAGAAAATATACTAAAAAAGAAAGTAATCCTCTCAGTCATATAATATTATAAAATTTGTTCAACTCTTTGTTATATTTATGCATTAGAGAACTAATATTCTACTATAAATAATATGGTTAACTACAAGGGTCGATTAGTGTTGGTAAATAAATTTATATTTCACATTTTGATGTTTGTTTGGCTTTTGAAAAATTTATTAGCTTAGTTTAATTTTTACAATAGCTTTTGGCTTACTGGTCTAATTTTTCTCTAATAACAATACACAATAATTTTACTAAATATTTTTTAGGAAAAATTAACATTAATAATCCAACCTTTCACTCATCCGCTATGAATAATCCCACGCCTTTGGATTATTTTCTAATAATCCAACCTTTGTAAAAAATTTGCCCACAACATACCCTATTACTAATAATAGGTAATAATAAGGTATGCTGCTAGCAAACTAAAATAAAGGTTGGATTATTGACAGCGAACTAAGGGTGATAGAATTTAGAAAGTGGGCCTAGACAACCCGATTAAGGAGGAGAAGAAGTAGACCACTCATAAACCCCAAGAAGGTTCACTACTAAAACCAATTGGTAATAGTAGGAGTTACTCCTTGAATATATAAAGTGATGCATACTCTTCTCTTTCTCCGATGTGGGACAACTCACATGTAGGTAACATTTGGGCACTTCAACAAAGGGCAAACATTGGATTATTAAAAAATAATCAAAAAGTTGGATTATTCACAGCGGATGAACAAAATGTTAGATTATTAATGTCAATTTTTATTATTTTTTAATAGTTCACTTATCCGGCTAGTATAAAAACTAATAAATACAACCAATACTTATGACGGATTAAACAAATTAACTGAAAAGCTAATAACTATTTGTAAAAAACATTCATCATGGATTTGGCTTTGTTTGTCATTTTAGGACCCTACTCCCATTTTGGAGGCTATCAAATTCTTTTTATTTTTAACCTATCCATAAAATTTATGGGATCTACAAATCAATTTTCCCTTGGGATCAACCATCTCCATTTTTGTACGTTAGTAAATTTTTATCTCCCTACTTTTTCATGTAATTTAGAACAATGCTTTCCAAATTTCAATATTCAAAGTACAAAATTTGTGTATTTTCATGGGATTTGAGAATTGAGATATTGAATGTTCCTAGAAAAATACTTCTTAAATTAATTAATTGCATTTTTAGTTCATAGCTTATCCTCGTATTTGATGTATAATAATTCATGTTTATGCATGCACACTTTCGAAATTCATCATATCTTTATAGTTTAACTTGCTATTTGATTGATTTTATTTATTTATTCAATTACATGGCTAGAAAGAGAAAAGATGAAAATTAATTAAACTCAAAATTTTGTATTCACGAGTGCATTAAATAAATTTTTAAATAAAAATGGTTTTTGTAAAACATTTAGTTAAGTAGTTTTTAATGATAGAGTTATCACTATATAAACCGTAAATTTAACACGTAATTTATACTCTTATTAATTAACTAGCATCAATAATAGTCCGAAAAATTCTAGAAATGGTAATTTACACTATTAATTATTAATTCAAAATCAATGATGTATAAACTATAAAAGAATGGGATAGATGCGACATGATGTGGGATAGCTAAATTGCTTAATTAATTGATAAATACTGTCGTGGAAATTTAAATGTGTCACAAATTTAGGGCCTCATAACTAAAATGACTTATGAACAAATTAGGAGAATTTTTGGGTTAGACCTATGCAATACGATTAGATTGGGACATATGCCTCTAATAAGATTTCAATTTTTAATTAATATATATGTTCGTGTCTTTTAAATTGCTACTAATAATGTGAAAAAAAAAAAAAATTTTAATTTAAATTGCTACTAAAAATATAATGTTTGTAGATATATATATATATATATATATATATATATATATATATATATATATATATATATATATATATATATATATATATATATATATATATATATATATATATATATATATTACAATGAAAGTAAATATTAATTAAATAGTTAAGAGTTGAGAGTCTAACGACAGAATGACTACCTCGCCAACAGAATTAAAAGGGAGCTCTACTGAATTGAAAATGGAATCACCGCAACAAAGTTAAGTTTTTGTGACATTATATTCAGTATCATTAAAAAAATGTCACTAATTCATATTTTTAGTGTTAAAATGATTGGTATTTGTTTTAAGTTCCTTTACAAAGTGATTTAGTGACAATTTATTTGGTCTTTAGTGGCATATGTAATTGTTACTATAGTATATAGTGACATTTGTGACAAATGTCACAATATCCCATGTCGCAAAAAATTTTAGTGTGATTTTTTATTATGCTGCTAAGGGTCAAATAAATGTCACTAAATCCTCTATATATAATATTAGAAATTTATAATAACGACATTTAAATTAAATATCGCTAAATATATCTCGGTAAAAGCAAATTATGTTGCAGTGAATACAGTTTTTGTAGTTGTTACACGGCATAAACCAACATGAATAATACGTCTATCAGCATCAAATCATCATATATTTGGCACGCCTATAGAACCATTATTATTCTTCCATGCATATACTTCATTCAACATTTACAATATTTACCTTAATAGCTAGTATATATCAAATGATTAAAATTTATTTAAAAGGCAAGTATAAATTTGAACTTTTGGAAAAGATTGGGGTCTAGTTAGTACTTAGGGCTTTTGCCATCAGCTTAAGTTTTTGGTTAGTTGATTTTTTAACATGATATAAAAAATAGCATTATAAGAGGTTACATGTTCAAATAAATCACTGTGCACAAATTTATTTCAGACTTTGCCTATTGACAAAAAGATAAAAATTATAGGAGATCAAGTTATTTGGAGAGCATAATAAAAAGGTAGATCTTTTTATAGACAAAACAAAATTTCTATTTTCTACTGCTAGAACTTTAAGATGATCATTTCAGCATGTATTCATTCGTTCCAATGCAATTATCAAATTGCTATATATATTTGAACGAAAAAACTTTTATAATAGATAAAATTAAAGCAATGCAACAATTTAAATGAAGTAGAAATTGGGATTGGGATGATAAACATATATAGAAATTTCATTTGGTTCTTCTTCCTTTGATGATGATCAAGTCATCAAAAATTGGCTTTTATGAGAGAAGGCAAAAACCTAACGGAAAAAGGTAATGTCAGGTAATTGGTTCACATAAATTTGTCATGACATGGGGAAATTACTTAGAAGAATAGCCAAATAAGGTAGAGAATGATACTAGTAGGCCTTGAAAATGCCCAACTTTGGTTTGGTTTTTCTTGTGAACTTCATCAAAATTCATGCAACAAACTTCATTTTCATCTTTTCACTCTTCTCTCTGGCCACACAATCTTGTATTACTTTCTCAAATTAATTTTATATATACTTATGTTATATGATGCAAATTCAAAGGGACAAAAGAAACACGTAAAAAGAACTGAAGTATCTAATTTATGCTATATCTATATACTATTCACATTTTGAGTTATGTGTGTATAGCTAAAAGAATTTTTAAAAATTAAAAATTTTAAAATATATAATTAGACGATTTTAAACAAAATCTAAATCGAATGGTTTGACTATATTTTTGGTTAGTATTCTAATAAAAATGAAAACATATTTTTTGTCTATACACTTACACTTGTCCTTTCATAGTTATCTTAAGTTCTTTAATTGTTTGATTAATAAGTACGCTATTAGGGGAAATTTAAACTCGAATCTGTACTCTAAATCGTCATATATATAGTCTCGGTCATTTGATTAAAAATATTGAGAGAAAAAATAAAAAATTTCCAGTAAACACTGATGCACAAAAGTAGGCAAGCAAACTAATAAAGGGAGATGTAAAAAAAACATAGGGAATTCACATGTTTAGTTATGTCTCTAAGACTATAGCTACATCTAGCTTGTTTTTACATGTACTGTTAATTAAGTGTTAATGGTGTTTCTCAAAATAAAATTAGATACTTAACACTTAATCAAGCTTTGCCTGTTATATAATTAAGAACTTTCACATGGAATTTTATGTACTTAGTAGACATAAGGTACTACTATATTATTATACTTTTTAAATACATTTTATTAGAGATTCAATACTTGTTTGCTTGACTTCTTATGTTCATATCTAAACATTATTACATTCATTGAAACAAAGATTCCTTTACTCTCAAGATTTTTACTTAATTATAGACTAGTTAGTAATTAACTATGGGTATGAGTAAGATGGTTTTAAATGTCATAATATGTGGGCTTGACATTTAGGGCTAATAACAATGTGTTCATGTGGTAGGGTTGTTTACACCTTGCTCTCTAGACTAACTCTGTCACTGTTATCCAGACTCTTCATTTTACCTTCGGTAATTATATAAAACTCTTGACCAAAATATGATGCTTCAAAACTTTATCTTAATTTAGACCCAAAAGTACAAATTTGTGGGAGACGCTTTATTTCTAATGGTTAGAGTCTAAGGATATATTATATGCTTTACCGTCTCATTTCACGTGAAAGGCTTATGAGTTACAATAAGTGCAAATGTAGCATATACTTGTCAAGGAACCAACTCAACCAAAAGCTTAAGCTGATAGTTAATGTCCCAGGATATGTTATATACTCTAACAATTCTTTTTTCTTTGATCCGAAATTAAGTATTCCGCTTGAAATATGGAAATGATTAACCTGATTCAAACAAGCGAGCATTCTATCTGCATGTTGAATTTCTCATACTAGGTCAAATGATTAACTGACAGAAAAAATAAAATTAATGGTTGAAACCCTATGATCGTAATTATTCAATTAAATTATTTATAAAATTTGGTCTTCATTGCAATGCATTTGACATAGCTTGGTATTACATAATGAGTATAGAATGAAAGTATAGCTCAAAAAAGAGGGAGACATAAGCATAAGAAAGGCATGTGCATGTAGAAAGGATTCTCCATAAACATCAAATTAAAAGTCACAACATGTGATGGAACCAACAAGTTATATACTCTTATTTGGACATTACAATGTCAACCTTTATATTTATATTTATCATCTTTGATTAAACTCCCCTTATTTCTAATGATCCCATGTGCATTGTTGCAGGAATTTCTTCCCTGTACCTGCAATTATCACCCTTAAATCATCAATCCTTTCTAGCTTCATCTGTTTACATTCATCTCTTAAACCCATCAATAGTCACTACTACATATACATTATATACTAATCGATAATGTTATTAATTCTTATGCATGTTATGCTTTCCCAATATTGAAAAAATATAATTTGCCTCTTGCTTTACATTATTGTTGGGGAATATTAATAATAATAATAATAATAATAATGACAACAACAGCAAGTGTTGTACTTTCTCAGTTTCATATTAGTTGCAACATTGGTAAAAATGACACTATTCATTCATCACTCTTAATTTGTGATTAGTTTTTAATCTATATAGGTTTAAATAAAGTCAAATGAGATCTTATTGGATTCGTCTCATTGCTAAGATTATTAATATTAATTTTTTATAATTTTTTAATTATACATAATTAGAGATACTAAGGATTAAATTAGCGCATTGGACTGCGTAAAAAAACAAATGTTGCAAGTAAATTGGAACGGAGGAAGTACTACATAAGAGTCTCACCGTGAGACGGACCCATACAAGCAACTCAAGTAAAAGTAAAAAATATAAAAAAAACAATGAAATTTAAATTCACAATTTGTACAAGAAACATTCTTTTAAAAAAAAAGTTTGGGCTAACTCAATTGAGGTTGTCTCACGGACAGATGCCCTCAACAAAAATTAGTGTAATAATAATAACAAAAAGATTAAAATGTCAAAGGGACATAACGAGAATATTAATGATTTGGTGTGATAGTTTAGAAGCTTTTCTTTTTACCTTGCTAATAGGAGGTTTATTTCTCACAACTTTACCTAGGCTAGGCTATTAATCGAATCAAACTCATGACTTTACGACTTGAAAAAAGTGATAAGTATAATACTCCAACTGAAATAAGGCTCGATTCTCAATTATATTATCTACATAAAAAGTGTCGGTTATTAATTAGTTTGTAAATCATTATAATGATGACTGGTGAATCCAAAAAGCATTGACGTCTTATTCTAGCTAAATAAACTTTGTATATGAAGATAACTATAATAAGGTGGATCCACCAATATTTGACAATGTACCAAGTTTTTGGCTGATTATAATTGCCGACATCACGGTTAATTAGATAGTACATTTAATTAATTAATATAATTAAAGACTCTTAATCGAGTTTAAGATATGAACGGACGTGAAATCTTTCATACTTGATTACTTGTTTAGGGAGTATATGATAGGATGGAAAAGAAACGATTGAAATAAGAAATGAAATGTCGAATTTTCATCATCATAAATTTTAGTGGTTTAATGAAACTAAAACGTTTAAATAACATGTGATTATTTAGGAAGATGTTCACATATTTTTTACATTTTCTTGATAAATTATACTATTAGACAGTTAATTGTCAAACAACTATGATTTTAGGGCAACAACTGCCCGCGGTTATCCTATAGCAATTTTGGGCTGAAGAGACTCTAAGATAATGACTACTAAGTAAATGAGGTAAAATTACTAATTAATTAATAATTAGCATTTATGTTTTTGCTGTTAGAAATAATTTTTTGTAGGTCTGGTGAGAATTAAATCTCTATCATGTTGGTAAAATTAGCTAAAAACTCATTTATACTAGTTGAATTGTTTGTATAAAATTACTTTATGGACCCACTTGTGCGGAGACACACAGGGCACCTTTGGGCTTTTAAATTGAATATAACGAAAGAAAAAATAGAATTAGTGTAGGAGGGAATTAATTATAGTTTTAGAGAGATTTTCTTAAGTTTTTATATTTTTTATCCTCGACAGAAAAAGTGTACAATTTCTAAAATAAGTGTCAACTATGTGCTTGTTTGTATCTTTTCCCTACAAGTCATTGTTCTTTAAACTAATTAATTTGATTTGAATGATCATCATCACCGTAATTACTGTGAATATCCTAGAGATTATTTATCCATCAAAATGAGAAACATCTACACCTTTAATTTCTATAAGATAAAAATGTAAAGTCACGAACCAAAAAAACACACATATATATATATATATATATATATGATTTGGATCATGTGAAAACTAATTAAAATGGTGAAAACTGAAAACAGGGGTACATAAAAGCTCAAATGAAGTACATATTTGAGTGACAGTTTTGTAAATAATTAGACATTTGCTAAAAATGTACATATATGCTTAAAAGGGGTACATATTCAGATGACATTTTTGTAAATAATATGAATTTTATTCTTCACAAAAAATATGTACACCCTATAACATAATATGTACCCTTTTTTGCTACAATATGTATACCTCTATCTGGTTTTCAGTTTTCTGTTTCACCACTTTAAATGTTTTCACTTGATCCTACATATATATATATATATATATATATATAGAGGAAGAAGTTCCAGTGAATATCTGGTTTTCAGATTTTACGATACTATGCAAAAAGTGTTACTTTAAGAAAAAAATTCTGAAAAAAACACCGAAAAAGGTGTTACTTTTTACATAAAAATGTTTTACATTTTGAAAAAAACGTGTTATTTTATTTTTTTGAAAAAAATATTTTTTTTCTGAAAGTAACACTTTTTATGCTAAAAAGTAACAACTTTTTTTTAAAACAAAAGTAACATTTTTTGTTCAAAAGTAACACATTTTTATCAAGGCGATTGGTCTCACTGCCTCATATGTCTGGTTCTCACCTAAACTTAAACCTATATATATATATATATATATATATATATATATATATATATATATATATATATATATATATATATATATATATATATATATATATATATATATATATATATATATATATATATATATATATATATATATATATATATATAATATATTTATATTTATATATTTATATATTAAAAGCAACTTATTTGTAAATAGAAAAAACATTTTCTAGTAACATATTTTTATGCAAACATTATTTCATAGAAAATATGGATATAAAAGACAATGAATAATCAACATATATAATGAAGCTGCTGTATTATACAATAACAGACTCTGTCTCTCATTTAGTTTTATTAATTATCCATAAAAAAATAATTTAAAAAAGTTGAGTCTCTGATCTTTAATCAGGAAAATTAATTCATTTGATTTTTATTTTATTTGCAGATCAGAAGGCATACAACAGTTAGGGGGCAAAGGCAATGATGGTGCAGGATAAAGAAGTGTGACACATCACAGAGGAACAGCCTAGCAAAGCAAAAAATAAATATAAATTAAGAAAAAAGAATGCAGAAAGAGATTCCATAATAGCACAAACAGATGTTGTTGGTTGACGGTGCAATATTTAGTTGGTAGTTGGTTCGTTAATGATTTCAGCCTCCCTTTAGTACATTTCTATGGTTTTCAATTGTTTTTTTATTTTGTTTTCAATGTATGTACTTAAGATTTTGTAAAATATTATAAAAACTATTTAATAAAATTTAATATATATGAAATCAAATTAATAAAAACTCACATAAATAATTAACTTGTAGATTAAGTTCCTCTCTATATAAATAAAATACTTTTTGTAGAAACATTAAATAGAAATGGATCGAAACATTAAATAAAAACTCACAATACATTAAAGATGATGATTAGTTATTTTAGGAAGTGACAGTCGTTGAGGAAGTGGATAGTTTAGAATTGATATATAAGGCCCGATTTAGTGGGCTTAGAAGGATTGTGATGTGAAGGCTGAGGAGGGTTTAAAATCCATAACTAAGATTCTGTAATCTTGACCAACTTGAAACTTGACTTTTATTTTCGACCGAAGGTATTTTTGACATTTCATATATACTATCCCACAAAATATTAATAACTAATATATTACTAGGAGTGGTATTTGTTTTATTACACTAAAAATTAACATAATTAAATTAAAGAAAAGAAATCATTATCCCTCCCATGGATGGAAAGTGCCCACTTATCTAATTCAAGTAGTTGTCGAATAACATCATGTCCTACCACTAGATGTGCACATCTTATTTTGTTCCCTTCTTCAATATACACATAAGGTGTACAATTCTCAAGCTACTCCTGAACTATGTATTGTCATTTTCTTGTTATAATGAAGTACTTTTTTCTGGCTATTATTTTACAACTTACAAGCAATTGAGCAAAAACTAAAAAAAAAAAAAAAAACCCTTAAGTGATAAAAAAGTACAATAAAATTAAAAGATTGAAGAAAAAATGATCATAATTGTAATCCAATTAACTATTGTAATTTAGCTATTATATGCACGATAAAAATGCGGAGAACATGATCGATTTATATTGCTGCTATTGTTCTTTTTAATTAATCATGTTATTTATTAAGCGAAAGACTAAAATTTGTAATAAAGAAACTAGAAATCAATCTCAAAAAGTTCATTTATTTGAATTACATTCCAACATTAAATTTAAATAATCTCATATTAGTAATTATTAATTACTAATTTATAATAATTGGATAAGCTTTATCTAAAAAAAAAAAGAAAAAAATTAGCATATGCAAGAATTTGTTAAAAGAAAAAACTAGGTTGTCACAACTGTTTTAGATTGAACATCTCAATGAGATTAGAGACCAATCATAGTCCACAACACGTGATGGTTGGCCATGCATACACAATAGAACAGGGTACATACATCAATGCCATTGCATCATATGCATAATTTTTAGGAAAATTTGCCAAGAATAATCCCAACTATCACTCGTTGGCCAAAAATAATCTCAACTATTGATTATTTATTAATAATCCTAACTATTCATCGAATTTGTTCAAAATAGTCCCACAGTACCATTTGAATTTCTTCTAATCTGTGTGCTCATTCGCAACATGTGTCCCTTCTTCACCACTTTTATCATAATCAGAAATATTATCCCTGCTCAAATTCGAAGCAACTACAATATCACCTAATTGAGGGTGTGAGACTGTTTTGAGCAAATTCGATGAATAGTTAGGATTATTAAAAATTAATCGATAGTTGGGATTATTTTTGGCCAACGGGTGATAGTTAGGATTATTCTTGGCAAATTTTCCTAATTTTTAATTCTAAGACAATTTTCTATTTTTAATTATTCTCTTCAATTCAGAATTCTATTTATTTTTTAATACTATTTATTGATTATTTTTAATATATATTTTATTCTAAAATTATAAATTAAACATAAAGAATTGAAGTTTATTTGAACATTTCAATATAAATTTTTTAATATAAATATTGAAATATATATTGAATTATAATGCGAAAAAATGGAACAATTATTACAAATTAGAGGGAGTATTTTCTAAATATTGCTATATATATAGTACTATTGTCCTCTTATTTTAGCAAGATTTTAAATTTTTATGTGATATCTTTTAAAATAAATGTTGCAAAATATATAGGATAAAATAGTAAATTATTTTGCTATTCTTATAGCTAGTGACAGATTTTTTAAAGGGCCAACAGGAATTTGACCCTCATCGATATTTTGAAATTTTTATTAAATCAATATATTATTTAAAGTTTGCAATAAAATATAGTTAAGTTGTTCAAAATATTATTTTTAAATGAAAGATTGAGAATTTTAATCTTAAACCAATTAGTTTTTTGTTTAGATAATATTATTACTCCCTTCAACCTACATATTGATAAAAGAAATTTAAATCTAAATAATAAGAGTAGCAATATAATACTCCATATAAAAATCACTAATTCTTAAATGAGACGGTTATACAGTGAGATACTTTCTGTTGGGATGGCCTAATATATATTTTTTGTCTTAAAAGTGATCACTTATAACGTTAAAGTGATTACTTATAATTTTAAAATAATTACTTTTTGTAGTCTTAGACTGATTACTGATTACTTACGATCTTAAAGTAATTAATTAAAGTAATGATAATGACTAATTATATGGGTCTGTCTCATGGTGGGACAGTCTCATATAAAACGGTCTGTATAAAAATAAAAATTGGGAACATAGTGAGGGCCTTCCCGTATGGGCTGTGGGCCTAAAACCCATATGTATATTCCTCAAAATGATCCAAAACAACATGATTGGGCCTACAATCCCACGTGTGGAAAGCTTCCACCTTTCACTTTCATTATTAATTACTTCACACGTACGTGGGATGGAAGACTGACATTGATGCTAGATCAAAGTACTCCATCACAGTTTGCTACTTAACCTTAGCTTTTTTTTGCCAACCAATTACATGAGTTTACATTTCTCACAATTTTTAAATAATTTTTAAGAATATAGTTAATTGAAATTTTCTTTAATTTGTTTCAATGAACAAATTATTAATATTAAATTTTTATTTTTAATTTATAATTAAGTTATATTACTATTTTTTTGATAAAAATGTATATTATTATTAATATATAAATAATATACAATCTAACGACTTTGGTAGCTAGGTGGTTGGTTCTTTGGTAGCTAGGTGGTTGGTTGACGCGACCAAATGACTACTAAAACATTTGTTTGGTACCTTATACTTCCTCCGTTCCATTTTACTTGCAACACTTACCGTTTTTTGAAGTTTCATATTACTTGCAACATTACTATTTTTGGCAAAAATAATCTACTTATTTCATCCTCACTTTATTCCTACCCCACTATCACCATCAATCATACATCATCCCATTAATTATTTAATATACCCACAAGTCACAACCACTATCTACTTATAATAATTTTTTACTTATTTCTACCTCACATATCGCCATCAATCATACATCATCCCTACTTTTACCATACTGATTTAACAACCTTTAAAAACTGTGTCAAACTCAATGGTGCAACTAAAACGGAACAGAGGAAGTAGCTACCAACATAGGGTCTTTCAGGGTGTGCGCGGTGATTGATCATACAGGGCTTCCTTTTTCTAAAAATTCAATAAAAAAAGGGAATATGATAAATTTATATATTAATAAAGTAAATATATTTATTTTAAATAAGTTGCAAAATAAAAGTTTTGTATAAGGATTTTAAATTTTTCAAAACGGCTCTGGCTACAAGTAAGCTACTAAGGCAACTTTGGTCGGGACAATCGACTGAGTAACTACCAACTACCAAGTAATTCTTGCCGAGTACTCCCTCCGTCCCATTAAATTTGTATTATTTTCTATTTTGGTCCGTCCTACTTAATATGATCATTTCTATTTTTGAACAATGGCCCACTACTTTCTTTTAATCTAATCCATACATTTTAAGTCTATTTTAATTTCATCAACACAATTTATTCTCTCTCCTCATTTAGTATAACTTTCTTAAAAATACACCAATTCCTCTTTAATGCAAATATGCAATTCAAAGAGGACAGAGTAGTACTTCCTCCGTTCCATAATACTCGCTACATTTTCCATTTTGGAAAATTTCATATTACTTGCTACATTTCCTTTTTTAAGTAAAACCAATCATTTAAAGTTATACCTACTCCTATTTTTATCCTACTCTATATCGAATTACTCCTATTTTTCATTTTCATTTTTCAACAAATAATATTAAAAAATTCCAAAAAAATAACTTTCCACCTACTGCTCATCATTGCACAGTAACTTCTTAATCTTTGTGTTCATGCAATGGTAGCAAGTAAATCAAAAGTATAAATAAAGCGATTTGACATCTGAGTATTTAATGGGTAGGGAGTAAATTTTTACTATACGTATATCACAACTGAGCTAATTTTTGATCGTCAACTTTTTTTTTTTTTTTTGAAGTGTAGGTTAATAGTGGTATGGTATCTTTCACTATTAGCTTTACAATTCAAAAAAGTTAAATGTTTTTTTTTGGCTATAAATTTAGAGAACATGGTTTGTCTCAACATTTAAGCTCCGTTGGTGTAATATTCACTATTGAGTGAGCGGGTGTATATAGTACGCTCTCTTCTATATTTATACCTATCACCTATCTATGTTATCCATGCGGATGTTATTATCTTACCCATGCTTGTACAAATGTATGTATTCATACCGATCCATCTTGATCTATATATTATGGCCAATCGGGTATATGTACGTCTCATGTATATATACTCGCTTCAAAAATCTTTACAAATTTAATTATACATCTGATTGTGTTTAAATCATATATTGTAATAAAATAAAATTAAATAAGTATATATAAAATTGATATAAATTAGTACATTATAGATATAGGAGGGACGAGCTGGTGGATATTGGGTGGGGCAGGTAGGTATGGGCTAGGCAGGTGAGTATAGGGTGGGTAAGACTTTTCATATCTATACCACCCACTATCCACAAAATTCATACTCATACATGTCTCAACTGGAACAAATGTAATACGAAACTCGTCATATAATTTTACAAGTCTACGATTCCTACACCTAATCATAGAAGTTAGTTATTGATCTAGGATTCAAAATATTTTGTAGCATTAATATAAGGTATTGACTATTTGAAAATACTGGTCTTAACTAGTAATCAATACTTTTCGGTCAGTAATTAGCTTTGTTCGTTTTGCATGTGCATCTAAAGATCTAATTCATTCATTTTCATCTACTTTCAACTTGTTTTAATATTTAAGCGGAATACACAGAGTAAAATGATTTAATAAAATAATTATGATGCTTTAAACTTTAACCTCTAAAAGTTTATTACAATAAGAAAGCAAATTCAAATTCAAAGATTATAAAAGCTTATTACAAGAAAATATTCTCAATATAAATACTAATAACGGAGACATGTGACCCCAAAATCTTAATTATTATCTATACGTGGCCAAAATTACAACACCTTGAACTTAATTAATATTTACAGAAATGATGTCAAGAATCCATGCATAATGAAATGAATTATTAGTTTGTCAAGAATATGTCTTCACTGAAACAACAATTTAATTGACTTTATTTTGGTACGATTTGGCCATGACATATGGGGTGCATTTACTATTAGGAATTCATGAGGAACACCCCTTCTTAATTATTTGTTCTGGATTTATACGAGATATATGTTATAAACTCTAACACGCTTTTTATATGAGAGCTTTTTAGACTAGAAATATGAATGCTACACATGCGCACCTCATACTTGGTGCTAAACATTCAACTTTAAATTAGGGATGAATGGGATTCAAAACTGTGACATCTTATCACGTTGGCGGCTTATTATAACATTGTAAACAACCAACTCAATCAAAAGCTTCAGCTAATAGTTAAAGCCTCAAAATATGTTATATACTCTAACACGATTATAAAATATGCTAAAAAAGAAAAGAATTAGATGAGATTCAATTTCAGAACTTTACCTAAAAAAGATGATACATGGTCAGTACTTATTTTAATCCCTATTTCAATTTTTTTTTGTTTTCTCCCTTTATAATGTAAATCTGGCCCACTTTCACGACATGTACTTATGATGTGTGTTCTTGATCGATGTATGTTTAGTTGAACTATTTGTACCAAATTTTGATCTTAGCTAGCTTGATCGACTCCATACAATGATACAAAGAATATCTCCGATCGATGCTATTAGTAATAGTTAGACTCTTAATTCTAGGAGATAACTTAATGTTGTTGGGACATGGGGAATCATATATATTTAGTTAAAGCTCAAGTAGCATACGACAAAGAAGGATGACAATCAAGTTAATTTTATATACATATAAAGCTGATTGTTCTGCCCATTCAATATTAGTATTCTGATTTTGTCACTGCTCAAGAGAGATATATCTTACTTAGGAAATAATATATTTATAGCCGTAAGAGTCATGTATGACGAGCTAACAATTAAAATATGTACATTGATTAAACTCATTAATACGCAATCTACTGATAAATTATTAACTTAATATTATTTAAGAATACTTATGTATAACCTTTAAAGCTACATTTTATTATTTTTTAAGAATACTTATATATAACCTTTATAGCTACATATATCAAAAGTTTGTCTTAGCCTAATAAAAGTATTAATACGTATTAATAAATTTTTTTTCTCTCATCTTTATAATAAGGATTTAATTTTTAGCTCTTACTAAGTTCTCCCTCTTTCTCTATAGGAAATTCTAGCTTCTTATTCGATGTGTCAAATTTTCAACATAAAAGTACAAGTACTTCACATGTATGTCTCACTCTTAATCTATCTAATTAAAATAAAATAATAATTAATTAATTTCTTAATAAAAAATTAATTAGAAACAAAGATCAATTATGTCAAGAATAAATTTTTTACTTTTTAATTTATAAAATAAAAACAAGAGTCCAAAAAGGACGTACGGTCAAGAAGACGGTGGTGGCAGGCTTGGGAACATTAGCAATAATACTTATAGAAACTTTAGGGAACATGGAATTATGGATCGAAAACTCTTGTGGGGATCTAATTAATTTTGGTGGAATTTATAATGTGCAACAAAGTAAAAGCATTTCAACAAAAATATTCAAAAATTTCGGCAATACTATTCAATTAAATTTAAAATCACATTTAACTTCTTTTACTTGGACATATTGATATACTATTGGTAATAATAAGGTTTTCGTATGGTAGACTCATTCAAAACTAATCAATATTCATTGACCTAAAAGGAATTTGATTGAAAAAAGGACTTAAAAAGCTTTTTCTAGTTTTTGAATGCACCATATAAAAGTAACTTCCCAGTATCCCATACAAGGCAGGGTTCGGGTGGTTTTTTTTTTCTCTTGAAAGATGCGGACAAATCATACCTGTTCCCCCAAGGAGGGAGTAAAGAGAGAAGCACGCGGTTAAGAAACCCCCCAATTAATACCTGCGCCAAGTAGGGGTCGAACCCCAAACCTTCTGCTTCACATGCAGATGCTCTAGTTTTTGGATGCACCATATAATTAATGTTTATTTTTTTATTTTATCAAATGAAATTTTCAATTCTAAATATCTCTAATTGTGCTTAATTTAAATTTATAAAAATTTATATTTTTATAAAATTTACATTGAGAAAAATTAAACAAAGAAACCTTAAGAGCTGTGTATAACAAAGCTTCTTATATTTTATTTATGTAATTGAACATTATTATTGCTTTAGAAGTATAAGAATTTAATTATAATTTAGTTTACTGTTTATTCTTTCTTGGGAAGTTAAACTAAATATATAAAATCTTGATTGTTTTCCAATTTCTAGATTAAATTATCTTAAAAAGTTAAAATTAATGATAATAAAGAGAATTTGTTAATTTTTAGTTTAGGTTAATTATTTTAATTAGTTAATTACTTTCAATCAAATGGAAAGAACAAGAATATTGTAAATTTGAAAAATGAATAGATGAAAATTGGAAAAAAAAAAAGTTGGGTGGAATGTTTCTAATGGAATTAAGTTGAATCAAAATTATTTGAATGAATATTTACCAATTCTTACTTTTTTTAAGAGAATATGTATACTAATTATATGAGAACAAATACATGCATGGATGTATGAAAAAGTAGACTCTTTAATAAGTCATTGAAGATTGAAAGATAAGTATGGGAAAATAAAAGAAAGTGGACCAAATATGTTTATTATCTATGGTTGAAAAATCAATAAAATAAATATATATTGAGCAATTTTTTTAATTTTTTTTTTAATTCACAAGGCATAAATATTGTGAGTCCTAAGACAATGACACCTCAAAAAATTGTCTTGATGCTAATCTAATTTCCTTTAGGCTTTAGCCCATGCACATGCATGTTCACACATTAGACCTATTTTTATGAATGTGCCAAAGGACATTGTGGGGGTAACAACCCTAAAAGTTGTGTTAGGCCTTAGATAGACAATCTTAGTTTTCATTTATTGGCTTTTTTTAGGACTCCCATGCTAACTTGTTGCTTCATTTTATTTCTCATATTTTTTCATTAAAAAATTAAAGAATAATTTGAGCTTTTATAAGAAAATTAATTAATACTAGTGTAATATAGTAGATTATAAACTAATGGCAGTTAGTTTAGTTGATAAAATTATGTAAATATAATATACTAGTATATAAACTCGTGCATTGCACGAAATTTTTTTAGTACAAAAATACTTATAAATAAAAATTTGATGCAGTTGCATATTATAGCGAACATAATTAGAATGTTTCACAATCACATTTTAACTAACCTGTAAAAATGATTTCATTTGGTAAAGCTCTATAAAATCATCGTTTGTAATTTTCCTATTCTTCTATAGTATTGTATGATTGTTTTGATTTGATATAATAAAAATCTTTCTAAAAACTTATCCTTAATACTTAAAATCATAATTAATGCAAAACTCAATGAAATTGCCATGTAGAATTTTCAAGTTCATTTATAATATCGTATGATTATATGATATGATTGTATCATATCATATAATATGACGTATGATTGTATGATTTGATCTAAGAAATATCTTTTTGAAAGTTTACCTTTAATACTTAAAATCATTATTAATGGAATACTCTATAAAAATGCCATGTGGAATTTTTCAATCTTTTTATAGTATTGTATGATACTCTATAAAAATGCCATGTGGAATTTTCCAATCTTTTTATAGTATTGTATGATATGATATGATATGATATGATGTTGTGATTTGAGATTGAATTTCGTTTAAATGAAAATAGTTAAGGTGAAATGCGAACAATCATATTTAATTTCAAGATGATTGATGTACATTGACTATTTAGCTTAAATATGGTAGTAAAAGCACCTCTTGATAATTTTTAAGAAAATTATTAAAAGCTTAATTAGAGGCAATGGGTCTAATTGACAAGCTATTACTCCATCCGAATCATTTTAGATGTCCTATTTGGGTTTTCACGGTTATTAAGGGTGGTGTGGGGTCCATTAAAAAGGTGGTAGTTGAGTATTTTAATTGATTAAATTAATTATAAATGTGGTAGTTGGGGTATCGGGAATTGGAAAAGTGGGGTAAAGGTGGTAGTTGGGTATTGGGAGTACTAAAAGTGAGAGTATTTAGGTAAAAAAAAGATAGACAAAAAAGGAAATGAGACAATTGATATGAATTTGCCAAATAAGAAAATGAGACATCTAAAATAATTGAGAGGGAGTATATATAAGAAAAAGTCACTTCAAATTTAAATTTAAATCATAAATTTAAAAAGAAGGTTACTCTAAAAAGGAGGAAACACTATTAATTGTCAAATATTAAAGTTGCCCGATCTTCCATGATAGATATTGCATTCAATTTTCCCTTTTTAAGAAGGCAACAAGGTAGAGAAATACAAAAAAAGTTCTAAACATAAAGTAAAAAAGTTGCAAAAAAAATTTATTTTATGGAAAACATAATTGAAATTAGTTTTTCTCTATTTGGTTTTGATAGAAAACTCATTCACAAGTAGGGGAAAAACTATTTTTTTTTCATTTGAAAGAAAAAAGATACCCCCTCCATTCTTAAAAGATTGTCCATTATGGGTTTTTTTTTTACATAAATTAAGAAAATAAAAATCTTTGTAGTAAGTGAGTATTATTTTAATTAAATTGTAGCGTGAAGTAATGATTATATTTGTATTATGAGAGAGAAAAGACATTTAAATAAAAGATAAAACAAAGAAAAAAAGGAAATTATCATGTCATAGAGTAAATTTGGGAAAAATTGAGAAGGATTATAAGGGTATATTTGGAAAAAAAGATTTCCAAAACTGAAAAGTATTTTAAAGTGGACAAATATTTGAAACTACCCATTATAGTAAAGTGGACAAACATAAAAGAACGGAGGGAGTAATATTTCGTGAAGATAGAAAATTTCATTTGAAATGAGATTTAAATTCAAAACATATCATCACATTCACTTGTGATATCATGTTCCTGAACTAAAACTTTAAGATGATTGTTAAAGCCCCATAAGATACACTATAAATTCTATCAAATAACACCTGAATAGAACTAGTTTTTAATACTTTTATGAAACTATCCATCCAAACATATCTACGTGTGCTTTTTTATACATTAGGATATGTTAAGTTCCAACAAAACCGAATTCCTACTGACAACACTTAAGATCATCATCATCATACTCAGTGTATCCCGCTCATAGACAAATTTATGGTCATAGTCTGAGAAGGAAAGATAGACAGCGTCTCATACCCATAAAGAGAGGACGGTACGGTCAAAAGAATTCCTCAACTCAAAAAGGCTCTTTAAAGAGAAAAACCTACAAATATCCAAAATCAGATAACAAAAAACGACACTTAAGATTAGACAAAAAAAAAAAAAACTTTAGATTAAATTCATAGAGAAAATGTTCCATACATAATAAGGTAACAAACACTCTACCAATGAAGTACATATCAATTATATTGATAAGTCACGTAATTTCATTTTCAACTAGTAAATGATACGTTGCTGGCAAGGTGGAACATGTCTCATACTCATCCTCTACTTTGAACTAGTACAAATAATCATACAAATATCTGCCAATAGCATCACAGCCAGAATTTGAGATATCACACCTATTTACATATAATCCCAAACCATATATTTTGTCCCTACCTAAGCTTCATTAATCATACATCTTCAACTATTTTTTTAATGGAGTAGGGTTTCGCCTAGATGTTTATCGGAGTATAGATTCAGATCTAATACGATAAATTTATAAAATTTTCTGTGGTTTTATCCAAAATGAAGTATATATACATGTGTTTAAAATTATAGTTTGTATGTGTTAGGATCAGACATGAGTATACGTGGGTAAATAAAGAGGTTAAAACAATCAATAATGTTTCATCTTAAATTATGTGTCGTTTAGAGCTTATCTTGTTTAGTTGTAGATGCTTACTCAGGTGAGTTGTATGTCACTCACCTTTCTTTTTTGTATGGTCCATTTATCTTGGGGGAGTATCTCAATGCACGATCCACTTCGCCCTCTCATTTGAGGGGTACGAATATGGTTTATTCGCTACCTTCATCCCTCTCTAAACCCCGACTTGTAAAGAATACTGAGTTGATGACTATGACAAAAATTTCTATAAATATGATCCACCCAGAAAATTTAGAATAATTTGCGAATTACAAGTTTTCATATCATTATTATCATGATAAAAGATATTGTTTGCTATGAGATTAAAAGACTAAAGGCTTATAAGGATCAATCAATGTGATCATGCTTTCTACTCCTTCAACAATGAGATTTACAAAGTCAGTCTTTGTTTAAAATATAAATTTGTGATTGTCTAATCCACTTGTAATTAATTAATAATTAAGAATATTGAAGAACTGGGCATATCTTGAGTTGAAAGATTCACAACCAAAAACAAAGACATGGTCTTATATAAAATAGGACGTGATAGATATTTTAAGCTCATTTTATATTTGCAAAAAATAAACAATTATCATATTAATTTATATGCTTTTGTTAGAGCTTTTGCGTTTACAATTAAATGCTTATTATATTTTGTGAAATAATGCATTTAAATATTTGAGCACAAATAACAAAAAATATTTTTTTTGAGATAACAAAAAATAATTTATTATCAAGTGCTATTTTCAAAAATCTAGCTATATTTCAATATTTTTAGACTTGTTCGGCATAAGATAGTTATAAAGGTAGTTATTAGCTGTTGATAGCTGTAATTATACAATTTACGTAAACGTGTATTTTGTCATAAACTACTAGTAGTGCCTAGGATCATAAACTAATACACCAAACTCACCATCAATGAATTGTTATGTAAGTCGTATATTAATTCACCCATTGTTGTAAGATACCGTCTATCAGTAAAATATGTATTTTCACAGTCAAAACATCTTATACAACAATAATTTATAATATTAAATTCGCCTTAAAAATCAACAAAACCTCGTAATCGGGGCATATATAAGAAAGAAAATCAAAATGGGATAATGGATGAAATTCGACCTAGAATCGTGCATAATAATCTCATACGTATTTTGTTCTTCCAACGAAAGGCACAATTTACGCGTTTTGTGCCACAGATTATCTGAAAATCTGGGCAGAGATACATCCCCATCAGCGTAAATATATAATTAATTAGTTATTAGTAGTATAAAAGGATGTTGATACAGATTTATGGGGTACGTATTGGCCTGTGAATCTTTTCAGCATTTGTTGTGAAAACTACAAATAATTATTGTTTGATGGATAGTTGAGGTCCCACGATATGTTAATAATCTAACACGTCTTTTCAGTTTTCACACGATAGAGTCCATTGGATTAGAAGTGTGGATGCGCATAGGCGATGAATATTTTACTTTAAATGAGGGGTGGTTGAGATTAGAACCCGTGACCTCTTGTCACGTTGGCTTCTAATACCATATAAGGAACCAACTCAACCAAAAGGTTAAGCTAATGATTGTGGCCCCAAAATATGTTAATAATCTAACAGATAGTACCAAAATTATTATGTGCATAAGTGTACATTATTTTTTCTGTAGTCGTTTATCAGGAAGTTATTGTAATTTAATCTTAGAGAGGACCACAAATTCATCATAATCATGGATCTTCACTAAAAGAATTTGGTTACTAATTGTGTTAGTTCATTTGGGTCAAAATCACTTTATCATCAGAGTATAAGTGGTTTAGATTGAGGTTTATGTATGGTAGAAATCAATTTTGACACGTCGAACAAGAAACACGTATTTTTCTGTCTCACTCACTTTACTACATTTAAAGTAGAAATCCACATATTGAAAATATAGCAAATTAAATGCGATAATAGAGTAATTGATAACTAGTAGTGATTATGGACTTTTTGTTTATCATGATAGCTCTCTTTTTACCATAAAACTCGATGTACTTCTAAACTCGACGTACACTTTACACCCCGTCAAAAACTAGCACCTTCACCTAACGCATAGAGCTAGTCTAGGAATCTTAGCATCTTAAAACGTCTCACACCTAATTTAATTAAAGAAAAATTATAGGAAACTATCTAATTTATAGGTTTATTTGGAAAAAACTACCTTATGTAATGTTTTTTTTTTTTGCAAAAAACTACCTAATCTAATATATTTTTCTGCAAATGACTACCACTTAACGAAAAACGTTAGTTGACCATTAAATTTGACAATTTGACCAATTTGAGAGGTTAAGTTGTCTATGTTGCAGTATCTCATTAGTCCTCGTATTTTAAAATAATTTAAAATTAAAACACATAAATTAACAAAATAAAAATAAAAGATATATAACGTCATTTTTGCCCATCATAATGATTTTTTAAAAAAAACGGACGTCATGATTACCCAGTCGAAACTCTTTTCTGATACGTCATTAGGGTAATCATGACGTCCGTTTTTTTGAAAATAATTGTTATGACGGGCAAAAATGACGTTATACTTCCACCGTTCCATAATACTCGCTACATTTTCCATTTTGGGAAATTTCATATTACTTGCTACATTTTCTTTTTCATTTTTCAACAAATAATATTAAAAAATTCCAAAAGAGCAACTTTCCACCTACTTGTCATCATTGCACAGTAACTTCTTAATCTTTGTGTCCATGCAATGGTAGTAAGTAAATCAGAACGGAGGAAGTATATCTTTTATTTTTATTTTGTTAATTTATGTGGTTTAGTTTTAAATTATTTAAAAATACGAAAACTAATGAGATACTGTCGCATAGACAACTAATGAGAACTAATGAGATACTGTAGAGAAATATATTAGATTAGGTAGTTTTTTGCAAAAAAATTTACATTAGGTAGTTTTTTGCAAATAGACTTATGAATTAGGTAGTTTCTTATAATTTTTCCTTAATTAAATTATTTAAGACTATATAAACCTTACTCAATCAATAAATCCAAATCCTTATATGAAAATAGTTTTCTAAACACCAAATTTGAAAGAAAACTTAATTTTTTATGTTGTAAGAGTAAGAGATCCCTGAATGAAAATGACATGTCAAGTTCTTGCTTTGTCCAACACACAATATTTCATTTTAGATCTTTTTAGATATTACGGTTTATTATGTCAAGAGTCTTCCTATAAATAGTAACTAAAAAAACAGTAAGTTTATAGTTGTACAACTTCCACTTCAAATTCATATTTTTGTATACAATAATTGAAGCCACCTGAAAAAATTTGAATCTTTAGAAAACAAGACTTGCAGGTTAATTATAATAAGAAGGTACTACCTGAGAAGCTTCTTTATGCAATAGGCTAATTATTACAAGTATCATAAATTAGGTTAAACTAGCTGTTCAAAGAAGAATGCAACACATTTTTGACCAGGATAATATTGAATTTAATAAAATTAGATTGTTACCGGTGGATTAAAAAGTCAATAACTATTGCTAGAAGTTCAAAAAAGAAATGCTACACAAAATCGATCAATTTCACAGTTGATAATATGACTTAAATCTTCTTACTCTTGCTGCACAGTTGTTCGGGGGATTGACTGTTACTAGATTTGAGCTTGAAATTAAATGAATCAAAATCTAATTCGTTTAAGTTTAAACAAATTAAAAATTCTGTTATTTTGGTAATATTTATAACCCATCAATCACGCCTATTGGTCTATATCTTTCTCCATCACACTCTTTGTCCCGCTGAATGTAGGTGACACATTGTTAGTAAATCATATCAAATATTTATGTTATTTCTATTATTAATCTATCTATTTATTTCTCTTGTATTTGTTTTGGTATCAAATCATAAAGTTTTGTAAGTTGTAATAGTAGAAAATTTTATGACTACAATTACAAGTGAAAGTATGAAATGTCTAATGACTAACAATACATCAAGTATCACCTAAACTAAACCCCACATGTAAGGTTAGTGATCTCAAAGACAAAAACAAATATGAATAATCAACACTATTACTAAAAGAAAAGGTCCCTTAATATAAGCACAACCTCTAAACCACATGGCCATGCTCTCCACATTGGTATGCAACATCCACCATTATTCATGTGGGGACTTGATTCACATGCTAATCTTCTTCTTCTTTGTCTTCTTTCTCTCTTTCCTCATAATCTAACGCTCCAATATCCACTCTAAGATCCATCTTGTCCGTCCGTTGGGTCAGCCCTCAGATTTGAGAGATTCGTGTCAAAATATTAATTATGTATCCATAACTAGTAAACACTCTCTCCTATTCATTGATTTAGAGACATTTTCTTATTAATAAAGCGTAGTTATTTATAGGGCCCTTCTCTAGAGTCGACCCAGCCATCCAGTGCCACTCCTAATAACTTATGGCCCCTAGGCGAAATATGAAAAAATGGCCCTTATATAAGTAAAGTTTCGATTATTTTTTCTCCAACCATGTAGTTCAGTAGTCATGCACTTAACTGAGAAACCTAATGCTGCAAGTTTGATCCATGCCAAAAGTTACTTGTACAAATACTAATTTTAATTATAAGGACTAACTCAATTCAAACCCCTCATAAATTGGGCCCTAAGCAATTGCACCTCAAAATTACTCTAAAAACGACCATCCACCCATTCGTTAAATAACTAGACGATCCTCAACAAATATAGTTCAAAAACAAAGCGAAACTCTGATTATAAAGATTTTTAAGTCTATCAAACTAATACTACTTACATTATAAAGATTTATATAACGGCATGTTAAATGAGATTAAACGTTTAAAAAAAGTTTTATATTCTAAATTGACATTTAACATGCAACAACTACATATCATCTATTACTTCATCACCTTGACCAAAATAGTAATTATCAATGAAACTTAATGTTTGCAATGTGGTCCACAGTGTTCTAGACTAATTGGTTGTTCTTTGTCCCTCTATTGTCCCCTCACCACAATGCAATGTCCCAACACCCATTAGTTGTTTTCTATATTTATGCCCATAAACAAAGGTAAACCCATAAGAAAACTCCTAACACCTAACCATAAACTATCCCCCACAAGACTAAAAATCATACCTAAGACTTAGCTTAGAGTTTAAGATCAGAGGCGGACCCAAGATTACAAGGCTCTATATACTTTTAAATATTTAAAAATTTAAGGTTTTTCGTCAACCATTAATGGTAAAAAATACGGATTGAAATTTTCTCAAAAATCTAACATTGGTAGGTTTTGAACTTCTAACTAACGATAGCACAAAAAAGCATGTCACCAACTAAATTATACATGACTGATGAACCATAGGAAGTTTGTTAATATTGAGACCTTGTTTTCTAGAGAATTTAGGCAGCCGGATACCTTAACCGCCTATTTGGTCAGTGGAACCAAATAGTGGTAATGTCAATGAATTTCATATCATTCCCGTGGTAATGAAACTTTGATAACAAAATAGTTTTTTTGTTTACAAATTTCCATTACCACCTAATACCACCTCTCCCAACAGTAATGCATTGGAATGAATTTTATGAAGAAAATGAGATGATTAAAGTTGGATAAGCATGTCCATCAAGGTAACCAATAGATTTTTCAATCAAAATTACACTAATTTTTCATTCTCATTACCACCGTTTATTACCATCTACTAAACGGACAATGTGTATCCTCACCAATCCTTTTAATCAGACGGTCCACACGAGGCGCGTGGCCCAAGAACCGCGTCTCAGGATATAATTTCTTTCAATAAATATTAATTCTCTGTTTATACACACAGAAAGCAGAATAAATTCTGACTTAGATGTATGTTTTATTCTGTCTCCTTTACTTAATCAATCTCATTTTATATAATACTATAAAACTCACCTTCCTATCTCATCACCTTAACTCAAATCATTTTATTCCCATTCATAATCTCTCAACCTTTGAATTAGTCTAAGAAATTATTCTCTGTATCATCATCATCATCAACAACAACAAATTGAAAATATTGATCTGATCATCATACTATTCATCACACAAGGATTTAGATTTGGTTTAAGATAAAGTATGGCAAGATCACAGACTTGTGAAAATGATCTTCATCTTGAAGCTACTGAGCTTAGATTAGGATTACCAGGGACCAAAGATCCTGAGAATCAATCATTATCTAATAATGTTGCTAGAACTAATAAGAGATCATCACCTGATCAAATCCCTGAGGATTCTTCTTCAACTAACAATTCAAGTGTTTCTGATGCTAGAAATCAAGATTGCCCTCCTCCTTCCAAGTAAGTAATTCATCCGTCTTGTCTAAGCTGATGATTGAGGCCCAGAATATGTTATATAGTGCCCTTTGGGCCTAAAGTGTGGATAACACGCCCCTTACACTAGAGTCTTTTGGGCTAGAAGTGTTGCATATATGCAACACATGCCCTTCATCTGTGACCTCTTATCACGCTTGCTCTGATACCAACTGAACCAAAAGCTTTAGTTTATGGCTAAAGATTATCAAAAAAGTTATGAGAAAACTTACATGTTGTTGTATATATGAAAATTGCAGGGCACAGATAGTTGGGTGGCCACCAATCAGAAATTACAGGAAGAATAACCTGCAGTCTAAGAAAAGTGAAGCTGATGCATCTGGGATATATGTGAAAGTAAGTATGGATGGAGCACCATACTTAAGGAAGATTGATTTGAATGTGTATGAGAGTTATGAAGAGTTGTTAAAGGGCTTGGAAAGTATGTTCAAGGTGTGTATTGGAAAGTATTCTGAGAGAGATGGATACAATGGATCCGATTTCGCCCCGACTTATGAAGATAAAGATGGGGATTGGATGTTGGTTGGAGATGTTCCATGGGAGATGTTCATCACATCTTGTAAAAGGCTTAGGATCATGAAATCTTCAGAAGCTAAAGGACTTGGGTGTCTATGAATGTAAGGATCTGTTTGGCAAATGGTTCGTTGGTTGCAGCTTTTGGCTGAAAGTATTGACTGATTTGCTAACTGTTTGAGTCACAAATTCGTGTTAGAAGTGTGTAACTCAACATAGAACAGAAGATAATCAAATCAATGTGGGAAAAGAAAGTGTCTCTTAAAAGGGTTTAGGAACACATAGAAAATTTCTTTCCTTTTTTTGTTTAATTTACATTTCTAATTTGGTTCTTGGATGGTTTTTGAGTATTTCATTCTGGGTTTTGGAAAAACTTATTAATAGTCAAAACCTGTACTGTTTTTTATACTTTGGATATATTATGTATTTTCATAAGATTCAATTGTACAAAATGCAAAAAATTAGATATAACACTGAAAAAAAAGAACCAAAAGAAACAATAACATTGTTGACAAGATATAATATACTGTACTCTTTATGTTGTTACCCTAGCTAGTTTCTATGAGAGTATTTGTTCAGATATCCTCAGTATTTGCTTTCATATTCAAGCATATGACAATTGGTTAAAGCTTATAGTTGCAAATTAAATAAAATCGCCCTGTTATGTATTACTGAACTGGTCACTTTACAAGATCAAAGCTTATAGTTGCAAATTAAATAAAACTGCCCTGTTATGTGTTACTGAACTGATCACTCTACAAGATCCTACATCATCTCAACAATTTCGGATAATATGAGTTATATCTTCATCTAGCTGGTTGCTAATTTGCAGATGTCTAGAGGCGGGTTTTGCATATATGTTTGATTGTTTTTGCTATTGAGCTTAAATCAGTCTATATCTAATTAGGTTACGGATTTTTTAGAGTCCTATTCAAATTAGGGTTTCAAGAGGTTCTATATCAACCCCTCTTAATCTACTGATTAATTGTATTCAGTATTCGACTCTCTTTCCCTATATTAATAAAATTTGTTTTTTGTCTGTGGACATAGCTAACACATTATTAATAAACTATGTAAATTTGTGTATATTTGATACGTTATCGTTACTATAACTGTTAGACAGATACAAAAGAAGTAAAAAACAAACCATCCGAACACATAATGATAACAATATATGAATGTGGTTCGCTGATAATTAAGGAGTAAGGAGTATGTATAGACTGGTTTCAGAGCAACAACTCAAACCTCTCAAAGCATGGTCATTAAAGATACGATTTAAGGTCAGATGTGTTCCAATGATTATAGGGTAGTCCTGAGTTTACAGAGCACGGTACACCAAACGTTACTACATCACCATGTTTGTTACACGATTATCATGTGCCACACACTAGAGAGTGAGTGGCATGCCCTCGTCGTGGGCCACGACTATACTGTATGAGCCACCAGGAACACCATGCTCAGTGCTGCTGGCAGCATGATACATTTTGCCTGTTTTCAAATATCCAACTAAAACCTAGCTACATGATGGAGTATCCTTAAACTTGAGTCAAAACCAAGAGTGAATTAAGGATTCTAGTCTAGAGTTGCGCTGAATGCTGACCTCTATATGTGTGCTGAACCATTTTAGATACTTTTCTGTAGTATATATTACGCAATTCAATCACAAAAGGGGTTTTAATTAAATGACCCGGGCCATGACCTAGGCAGACTCGAGCCTAGATTCCCCTGCTCAAGAGCAAACAATTAGTAAATTAAGCTTTGACGTTAACCATTGTTAGGTTAGTTATAATGTTTTGTAAGGCATTTCAATTTCAACCATCTACCAGCAATCCAGCATGCTATGCATGCCATGAGTTATTAGAATCATGCCATCATTACTCTATAGAAAAGATGGACGACTCATCAGGAAACAAAAGAAAATAGTTATAAATAGTCACATGCTAGCTTAACAAAAAAAGGCAGCAAGCATGCATGCTGAATGGGGACATAATATTACATATTTTGATGAAGAAAAGCCTAAATGACTGCAAATCAAAACAAGATCTGAATACAATTAAGAGTAATTTTGGGGTTGACCCTTCTTGTTTGGTACTTTGTTCACAAGGTGCCCAACATTAACCCCTTAAACATTGATGGTAGGAGCTAGTAATCATAAAAGCATTATATATGGAGAAAGGTATATACAGTGTATCTGTGTATGTGAATGTGAGAGATATAAGTCAAACTTATTACCCTTAGGCTAATACTACCTAGGTCCTACAAGTAAGAAGCAAGCAATTACAGGGAATAATACTAGCTATTTTTAAGGGAACCAAAACTAATGTTTTTCATAAAGTACATCACATATCAATCGAAAGAAAGATAGATACTTTTGAACCGGCCCACAAGCGATTCTTTTACTCCTTTACACAGTAATATAGTTTTACTGTGAGACTGTCTTGTATAGGAATTTGTGAAATTTAATAGGTTTTAATTTGAAATATGATAGAATTTAGAAAATGGGTCTGGGCAACCTAAACAAGGAAGAGAAGTAGTCCACTCATAAATCCAAAGAAGGTTCACTACTAAAACCAATTGGTGATAGTAGGAGTTACTCCTTGAATTTATAAAGTGATGCATACTCTTCTCTTTCTCCGATGTGGGACAACTTACATATGGATAACACATGAGTACTTCTACAAAATATTAATGTAAAACTCAAAAATTTATTAAACTTTAAAATAGGATTGTGAACACTGATATTCGATCAAATAGGGTTCCATCAAATTTTTGTACAGATATTTTTGTAAGCCGCAGTCTCTGAATATAATTTGTATTAATGAGTTATAATATAGGCCTTATAAAAAACGGTTTCAAACAATTTGGAATTTCACAAATTCTTACTTGAGACCGTCTTTATAAGGGACGCATCTCAAATATGCCCGGTCAATTATTACTTAGAAAAACAACTTTTAGAAAAATGCGCGTTGTGTAATCCTATTTGGAGTTGGTGTTACAACCTATTGAAGTTGGTATTATAATTTGTTAGAGTTGGTATTATAACCTATTAAAGTTGGTATCTCCAAATAGGTTATTATACCATCTTTAATAGGTTATAACACCAACTCCAAATACCAACTTTAATAGGTTATAATACCATTTTTAATAGGTTATAACACTAACTCCAAATAGGCTTAACCGCTCGCGTTAGTTTTTAGATTTTTTATCTTTTTTTTTAATTATTGGGCCTGAGTATAAAAAACCATCTCTTATAAAGACGGTTTCTCAAGAGAGGCGGTATTTAGATTTTCAAGGAACAAAATTTCGGGCCTAAATAATCCGAAGCCCAAATGTACAAATGTATTCTAACAGCCCATACTCTCACTTGGGCCGTCGGTCTGGAATTTGTGGCTGCCACACTCTCTGGGTCATCCTCCCTTCTCGTGGTGATCAGTAGACGAAAATACAACTCTTCATTTCTCTCTCTTTCTCTCTCTTCCCCAAATCTCCATTGTTGACGACTTAAAGCGCTTCAAGCTTCTCTCTCTTTCGAAAATGTTCGCTCGTCGGGCGGCACAACGTCTGTTGGAGATCCGTCAAGTTTTCCGTCAATCTCCTCAGGTAATCGGATATCTCATTCCTTTTTTCCGTCCCATTTGATGTTCCATTTGAGCGACATCTTAACGTATTAGATGCTTTCTTAATCCTCATTTTCAGGCTTCTCGATCCTTCTCCACTGCTCTTAACTATGTGAGTTATTGATATCTTTGTTTTTCGTATTGTGCGTTTTCTTCAATTTCGGTGATTTTGCTTTTGTATAATTAGGTTGAGGTAAACTTACTTTGCTTGATTTGATGAGTTTACAGCACCTTGATACCCCGGATAATAATCCTAACATCGAGTGGAAGTTCTCCGAAGCAAATCAAGCGAAGGTGATTGATTAACTTTATTTGTGTTAGAATTTTACTGTTTGCAGCTGATTCTGTAAGCTTTGGTTGTTCCGTTTGTTGAGATGGTGATCAATTTCTGTGGAATGTATCATTTATATCTGGTTGACGTTTATTGATACTTATTGTGGTGTTGAATTGAAGTTTTCTATATTGCAACTTGTTGCTAAATTCATGAACAAGCTTAAAGTTATTATAGAAATTAATGGGTACACGAATTTTCTATTTTTGAATTATTCCTTTGTCAAATTTAAGATGAGACATTTGGAGTAATGAACCTTGATGTCTCAATTGAGATGATCTTTGTATCTTTGAGGTGTTCAGTGGCTAGAAAATTAAGAGCATATAAATGGTATTGGACCATAACCTTTTTGTCGCCAGTTAGGTTCTAGGAAAATGCAAAAAGGGTCATGTGATCAGAAAATGTACTCTTATATGTAGTTAGCTGAGCCGGACATGTAGTCGACCCCTATTTTTGGGTAAACGTTTGGGCATTGTTGTATATGTGGTAAGCTGAGCGGCTCAGCCTGACATGTATATGATTTTGAAATCCTTAGAGTACATAAAACATAGCTTAAAACGGAAGATTTGTATGAGATCAAGCTATTTTGAAATAGATATGATTTGATCTTGTCTATTCAATGTATGCGAATAGTGCAACTTATAGTCTTCGGTTTAAAACCAGGGGTCTGATGTCAGAGTTTGAATTTTAGGAACTTAGTATGGAAGCTTAGGATCGTCTAACTTTTAGTGGAAGAATAGAAGGACCCTCTCGGATTGGGTTGGAGATTCTCTTGTTCCTGGCTCGAGAAAGGTATATGTGATGATACTTTATAAACTGGGAATTTAGCATCCTTTTGCTTTATCTTTAGGAAGGTTATTGAGACCAAGGTAGGCTGTCCTTTACGGATACTACTTCCTAATTTCAACTTTCATGACAGCCATCATCTCTAGAACAGAGCGTGAATTTGAGCTAACCCTATATTAGAGTTAGAAAAACATCAACTTCTATATAGACAGTTGAACGACTCTTGGTGGGCATAAAGGGGCTTTAAATCAGCATAAAATTCCAGTAATTGTTAAGATAGAACAGTCACTCTAACATAGCAAGAGAGTAACTCAATATCAACCCCTCGTACCCAAGCGATAATGGAGACTTTCCCCGAGGTGAAGAAATTTTTTTGTACCTAACTGTCACGTGGCGAATGGAATGAATTACTTGCTTTTGTCAGTCCTAGTCTAGCCCAAGATATATGACGTGAGACTAATGGGAGTCTTAGTTAACTTTTTCTTCCAGCATTCCTCACGAGTCCCCAAACCCAGTTCTATCATCGCTCCTTTCTCCAGCTAGTGGCGGCTTCTTCATAGTGTGACATGGATCTTCCTTCTATCTCAGCGGCTGCGTATATAGAAGATAGAACTTAATCTCTAGGTTAGGTGCGCATGATGAAATAATTTTTTCGTTTAATCGATCTTTATATTGTTGATCTTGTTGATTATATGTACTTTCCGATTACTGTTTCTGAATTTTACTACTAGCATTTTGCAATTCTTTGTCCAGTTCCCTATTTCACAGTTTGACTTTTGTAGTATCTTGAATAAGCATCCATACTACATGGAAAATTTTTGGCTGATGTACCATATTTCATCTACAATTGACATGCCTTTTAAAATTGAATTCTTTGATGCATCATGGATTCTAGCTTTAACATAGGATGGTTGTTCAGTTAAATTGTTCCTCAGCATCTGCTCATTTACGTTTGATTTATTATACACTCTTAGTTGCTAGACATAATGTTGATGAACACTTTATATTGTTAATTTTCAAAATGCGAGTAGTGAGAATGAGAAATTAGCATTGTATTTTTTTACTAGTTGCTATCGTGAAATGAGATTATATGAAAGTATGGATTGTAGATGTTGATCTTATGCTAAATTTTTGGCAAGTCTTCAGAAAGGGATTTGTGATATTTGTGGTAATCAAGCTTTATATACAACCTGTTCAAATTTTCCTCTATTTGTGTAGGTGAAGGAGATATTATCTCATTACCCATCCAACTACAAGCAGTCTGCTGTCATTCCTTTGTTGGATCTTGCTCAACAACAGCATGGCGGTTGGCTTACTGTTTCTTCAATGAACGAGGTATGTGGTATACTTAAATTATATTAATATATTTCTCTAGTGTTTATTATCAAAAAGAGAAGAAACTTGTTCAATTGTACATCTGAAAATTGAGCATCTTACATTTGAAAGTTGTTAGGTACTGGGGTTAATAGTTGTTAGATTGTAGGTCGTTTTTCCTAAATGTTTCTTGTAAGTTGAAGCCACCGACATTTCTATTTGAGGTGTTAGACATGCATTGGATATGAGTGTTACAAAGTAAAAAGAAGGATCCGAGTAACTGATCAGATGAGAAACTAGGCTGCTAATGAGGATGTTTTTAGTCAAGTTGCCATCGATCCTTTGTTTTTATTTAAGATAAAAAATCATGATTTTTAGGATTGATGATAATTGAGGCTCTGATCATTAACCGAACCCCAATATAAATTAGTATTAGTCCTTGTTGATTAATTTGCAATTTTTATCAACTGTGTAACCAGTATAAGTAATACTTCGCATGTTTTTTACTTTCTGATTGGAATTGAAATTTTACCAGGCTGTATTTTTCTGCAACCTCCTGGTTTATGACTAGATGATTCTTTATGTGCCTTTTTGGAAAGAATATCATTGTTTGTGTGGAGTGGACAAACATAGAAGAGATTTGTTGGAATGAGTAATGTGACTCTTTTGTTTGCACAAATCATAAAAACAATGCATTTTCTTGTGTAATTTGTTGAAACTTATGCAGGTGGCCAGGATAATTGAAGTTGCTCCTATCCGTGTATATGAGGTTGCAACTTTCTACTCAATGTTCAATCGGACCAAGGTCAGAAGTTCATGATTGATTCCCGATTACTTTTGTCTGATTTTTGCCTTGTATTCTCAGAGATCAAAACCATTTTTATCAATTTCAGGTGGGAAAATATCATCTTTTGGTTTGTGGAACAACCCCTTGTATGATCCGTGGCTCACGAGATATTGAAGATGCTTTGTTGAAACACCTAGGGGTGAAGCGAAATGGTGAGTCAAGTATACCGATCCTTTTTATTAACTATTTACACAAGGTTTTACAATGGAATTAGGACTGTGACATTGTTATCTTTTGTTTTGTGATCGCAGAGGTGACAAAGGATGGTTTATTCTCGGTTGGAGAAATGGAGTGCATGGTGAAAACTCCTGTCATTAACTATGAGGGTTTTTTTTTAATTCTTTTAGGTCATCTTTAAGTGTGAAGTAAATGTGTTGTATTGACAGGGATGCTGTGTGAATGCTCCTATGATTACTGTGGCTGATTACTCCAATGGGTCTGAAGGATATACCTACAATTACTATGTAAGCCTTGATTTATGTTATTGCATTTCTCACTGACAGATTAAAATAGTTGGTTAAGAGATTTTTTACATCGTCTGTGCTCTGTGAAATGCAGGAGGATGTTACTCCAAAACGCGTAGTTGAAATAGTTGAAATGTTGAGGAGGGGAGAGAAGCCTCCTGTAAGTCAACTAACTACTAAGCTATCATTTTGATGTTTCCTTGCAATCCTTTTTCCTGCTAAATTGGGGCTGTTTAAATGGTTTTTTCATTGACTTTTTGGTTGGTCAAATAGGCACAACAAAAAAAAGTGTTTGGTAAATGGCTTTTAAACCACAACTAAAAATTGCTTTTTTTCATTGGCTTTTGGCTTTTTATCCACTTTGCAACATCCAACAATTAATTTTTAGCAAAACACCTCCATAAAAACAATTAGCTTATATAGATGGCTGATAATGATCAAACCAACAGCCATGCCCGTAATCGATTATGATGGACAATTACTAAGTTGTTGATAATGACTTATTGTTCCATAAATCTGCCTTATGCAGCTGTGTATAATCCTAGCAATGAATGATATACGTAGATTCTGACATCATTAAATGACATGTAGATGTAAACCTAGCCAAGAAGTCAGTTTCCATAAGAACAAATCACCATCTCAATTTAGGTTAGAGAAAAAGCTTAAAGGAGCTTTCTGGAGCCTCTCCGAAACATAAAGAAAGGGATCTTCTAGAATTTTTCATCGTGATCTTAATTAATTCTTGTATGTTCAATTATTTTTCATGATCATGATCATTCTTTAGTTCCGGATGCAGGATAACAAGATAGTAATTTCTATCCCTTTGGCAATATTACTGATAGTCAAGATGCCCCGCATTTTTCACTACCCCAAGACCTCTTCCTTTGTTGAATATGTAAACCCCAGTTTAGGGCCATCCAGTACAGTTCTCTTACCACTGGAATGCAGGCTTTAATACTTAGACCTCATCTCACAACTAGTTTACAGCTGGTACCCTCTCATCAGCCGTTAGACGCAACAGATGCTAGGCTACTATAAATATGATATGCATTTTGGTATCAAAATTACTTTCAATTGTCAAACCACTATCTGAAGCGATACTTCTTGCTGATCATTGTCTTTTCATGGGTAAACTGACACTTGTCTTAGTGAGATTTTAAAGAGAAACAATATTATGGCTGTTTAATTGCTTATGTTGATCAATTGTTTCAGCATGGCACCCAAAATCCGAATCGTTGGAAGTCAGGTCCGGAAGGAGGAAATACAACATTGCTAGGAGAGCCAAAGCCTCCTCCATGCAGGGATCTTGATGCTTGTTAATGTTGACTTCTGCTAGATGATGCTTCAAATAACTTGCTGTTTATTTCAATATCTCATACACCCTCTGTTCTGCAAAGCTTGTAGCATTTTTTGTTGTACTGGTGCTGTCGTTTTTCTCACCGCCAATGTCTTATTATTAGCTTTCACTTTAGGTGACAGATTATTGTTTGGTTAAGGTCTTATTGGCCTACATGAGCCCTGTGACGGGAAGAACAGAATAATCTCTGTTTCTGGTATTCCATGTTGAAAATTAAGGTTTCCGTTAATAAGAATTGTATGAAGAGCTTCATGTGCTTCACCCGGCACTTGACTGGTTGACTTGGCAATATGTGTTTGTGATATTTTCTTATACTTGGTTGCCAATTGAATAACTTAGTGGAAGCAATTTCCAAAACCTAATGTTTATGTGGTGTTCTGAAAATATGAAATAGACTTGAATTTTTACATGTTTACTCAACCTATGTTCTTTGTATGAGCTTCAATTGATGATCTTCGAGAAGAAGGGTATGGGAGAGAGAGCGTTTTGGATGATTAAGTTGATGGTGCAGGTCAACTTCAGTGAATGACGAAAGCATTAATTTTTTTTTTCTTTTTTCCCTATTAATTCGCAACCACGTTGACTTAGTTACCTTGGTAGTATTTCCAAATGTTGTGAGCAGAAAACTATGTGAACATGTTGACTCTATCTTTATAAAAGTTGATTCATCTCTTACAAGTCAAAAAAAATCATTGTTATATTGTTGACTTCGTTTTAATTTATTTGTTACACTGTCCTCTCTAAGTTTGTGATGAATTGTGAACAATAAAATGAAACAATGGTTTCTTGCGTGTACTTGCAAAGTTAAAATTAGACCATTTCCCTAAAAAGAAAGTCAGAGATGTCTCTTTGAGTAATATGATATACCATAAATAGTAAATCTCAAGTTCTTGTTATAGACCATCTATAGCATAGACAGATAAATATGGGTTAACCCATTTTGTAAAATAAGTAAATGATTATTTATCAGCCTTATTTTTAAATTTTAAATCATTGGGCTGGACTGTTGGGCGAGCCGTCTTTGCCATAGACAGTGTCTCAGGAGACCTTATGATAGTAAATAGTGACATTGCATGGATTGAAGCCATTTACATATAAGCTAAATCATATGAACACAATGATTAGGAAAAACTGTAAATTTCCAAGGAGGAAAAGAACAAGCAGCGAGGCAAAGACCACAGCATGATGGCTGTCTACAGCTAAACAGCTATTTCAAGAGCTCAGGATGAGTATATTAGGATCTTGACCAGAAGTGATAAAAAATTTCTACTCTGACGACACACCCTATCGGCATATTCCCTAGACCACTCCATACACACCACAAGGTCCCTTTTTACACCACCATGGAGCATGGAGCGTAGAGCGTGGACCTCGTGGAACGTTGAGCTTGGAGCATGGAGCGTGGAGCACCCCGGATCATGCCAATTTACTGAGGATACCCAACCGAGAACGGCTCTGAGCAGATGCACTTCAAGAACATCCATGTTCCTTAGACAGTTACACGGCTCCGTCACTCCCTCAATCAACATCGCGGATGTTCCCCAAAGTTGCTTTTCCACACAGGCTAAATTCTCAGTTTTCCATGGTCCCTCCATCCAAACCCTATCTCCCAGTGCCTAGCTCTAATAAATCATAGTGTCATTATCACAGAAAATTCAATCACCTCCAGTTCTCCACTATACACAAGAAAACAAATTGAAAAGCTCAGTGCTTTTGGAAAGCGACTCGACAGGATCCTCTAGTGCACACCTAACTAGACCCTTCTTTACAGAGGTTGGTGGAAAAACCCAACAGCTACTTTTGGCAGCAAAATGTGGCTAGTCAAAACCCACCTAAACCTCAATGTTTCCAAATTATTCTACCATCTAATAATGAATTCAGGGGATAAAGAAGAAAAGGGGTTTCAAAAATTGTCAACCCACTTTTTTAAACACAGGCCAACAACCCTTCCTAAATAAGTCCACAATTAAACATAATAAAATGGTAGAAAAGAGACTAAAACCATACAAGACAACCAAACATTATCCTTTCTAAAATCGCACTTTTTTTCTTGATAAGAAAAATACATTACAAATTACAGAAAACATATGTACTGATCCATTCCTTTGTCATGGTCCCACCACCCACTAACAGAGGAAAAAATTGACAACCCTCCACTAACACAAAATATTACATAAAGTGCTTTTGTCATACACCACTACCCACCATATCATTCAAAATTCAGAGAAAAGAAACTAAGAAGAAGAAAAAAAGGAGACAAAGAGTGTATCAAGTGAAGCTTTGACAAATTCCCTTTTTCTTGCCTTTACTTGAACTCAATAAAGACTATGTTAGAGGCATGCTTCTAATTTTTAGCCATTACATCAATCCCTATTCTTGAAAAAACCACTAAAGGAAATAAAGTTGGGCACTATGATAAATCTAACTTTATGAAGATGAGATGATCGAACGGATTTCTTTGGAAGGGTTGAATTTAGATATGGCAGGATCCATTATCAGATTAGCGAATTAAAATAAGAGAACGGAAGGATTATCACCTTCTAATTATGATAGGAAGTTTATGAAGGTGGGTTTGACTCGGGCTTCACAAGTGATGACGCATCTGGCGGCTGAGTGTGGTAGATTGCCGACGCAAGTGAAATGGGCATGATGCAAAGTGCCTTGGATTGAAGGAATTGCATTGCGGCCCCAACATTCTCTTCCATGAGTTTTGCAACTTGTCTTTCAGTTCCGTCATTAGACCATTTTTCCCATACAGGTTGACCTCGACCACCTTCCCCACCTTCTTCCTGTTGGGAAAAGAAAGCATAATAGAAAATGACATTAATGTAATGTTCAGATGTATATTAAATCATCTAAGCTTAAATATATTGATCTTATTGGCTTTCCTTTTCTCATACCACAAATGAGATGTTATCATATCAAAACATTTTTGTACCTCAACAGAAGATATCGGCATGTCAGTAACCAGTGGAACCACTGCACCAGCGCCGCCTAGCCTACTCATGCTCAAAACCTGTCAATTAACAGTAAACTATCACTTATAAAAATCACACCAACGTAACACTCATATAATTGTGTGCAAGCTTCTACGTGAAGTGAAGCGTGAAGAATCCTTGAACGCTAGCCGTACAGCCTATATTATGACAGCATTTAAATACGAGACTTAATCATAGTGTTTGGATTATATACCCTCATGTTATAATGAGAGCCTATAGATAGGAAGTCATGATTAAAGTTCTAAAGTAAGAATTAGAAATCTATATTATGAAGCTATGATATAAAAAATGATGAAAAATCAAACTAGGAACATAGATATTATTCTCTTTAGCATTTAGGGTAATTTATATGAGTCCATGTGTCATTCATTTAAGCTGAATAAATGAAGCACTTATAGGATGCTTCCTGTGAAGGAAAAAGAGACCTTATAATAAATTTGAGATCTTAATACTAGTAATATACAGAGATGGAAAATAGCAAACAATTGAGCTATCTTCCGCGAGGGGATGGTTGCTTCAAATGGAAACAAAGCAGTAAGCAAAAAGAAATGCTACAACGACAACAATGCTAGAGCGGCTATCCCAAAAGATTGGTGCATAATGAAGTCCTAGCTGAACCAAAAGATTACCTTGACTTGCAACCTCAAAAACTTCACATAATCCACGATTTCATCGAGCATTGCAGCTCTATCCGTCTGCAAAAACAATTAATCAATAAAACATGCAAAGACAACTTTGAGCAGTGGCACTTCATGCAGTTAAATCTAATATTCATGCTAGCGGCTTTTTAGCATAGCCTTCTGAAAGAAATACATATCAGTGTAGCTAAAAATAATACTCTTTAGTCTTCTTTTCTAATCACTCACTAAACGTATGCCGTTGGGGATTATAGCTTTGGCAAATGTGTTGCCTTTGATCACTCACTGCCATTTGAAAGGAATAACGGCGAGTCTCCAAGCAGTGGAACTATTAAGCTAAACACCTAATCAAAACAATGCAAAGCCTTTGAGTATAAAGGCCATGGGAGAAGCTGAAGACAAGAAACAACACCTAATCGAAAAACTCCTTGTCATTGAATCGGATTATGGATATTCTGAGAAGGCTAGGATAAGGAGAAATGTAGATAGCATAGTTGCACATAAACCATTCAATATGGTCCTTATAAGCACCAAATCAGCTGACTGAAAACAAAGGAGCTTCTTTTTTACACCTATTTGGGCTGCTAATTACCATGAGGGGTTTAATCATTGATTCCTAATCATACAATTTTGTAACACCATTAATCAAGTACAATCTATATAATATTCACCATGTCAAGAATGCAAGGTAAATGCATAATGAGTCATCGTCAAACGACAAGAGGAAGATTTCATGATTTCAACAACAATATATAAAGGTCGTCTAAGAGAAACAGAAAGTAAACTGACCTTATTAACACTGGGAACAAGCTCTTGCAGTGCCCTGATTCTTTCAGCGATTCGCTCTCTACGCAACTGCTCATGAACAAGAAAGATGTTACACACATAAAAAAAGAAATACATGTTTTTTCCATCATAGGTAGTTCATACAACGTATCACTTGAGAATTCAAATTATATAATTTAGGGACCGCCTTTTGTAAAGACGACTCTCAAAAGCCCAGCCCAATCTATATTTAGAGTTGTAACAATATATATTTAGAATTGGACTAGGCTTTTGAGAGCCGTCTTTATAAAAGACGGTCTCAAGTAAGAATTTGTGTTTAGGCTAAATTCGTACATCAGATGGAAGCCTATGTAGAAACAAACATTCAGGAATTTATTATTGTCTTCTATGGATTAAAGTGACATGAACAAGAATTTTATATAACCAGATGAATCAGAATTACTCTGAGCACAATTTCTGAGATGCAAACACTACTCTTCAATGGATGGAAGGAAGAGTTGCATTTTTACTATTCCATTGGGATTCACTAGAAACAAAAGACATGAATCATAATCATATTCATAACCCTGTTTACCCCCTGCAAGGCTTTAAAATTTAACTACACAAACAAATCTTACCCTCTCAGCAATACTGTGTGGATCAGTAGCCTGTCCTCGCCTCGCTCGGACCCTTGGACGAACTGCAGGTTGATATGGTGCAACAGGGACCGGATTCGACATTGGCTGGCCATGAAAAACCTAAAAACAATTCCATACACAGAAATTCCTAATTAAGATATAGCAACTTCAATTAAAAAAATGAAAAAGCATAATCCTTCTCACACCCACCAGCTGAACCAAACAATCAATATGGTCTATGTGTTGTTATAACTTAACCCAATATCAGATTCATAATTAATTCGTATCCACTAATAAACCCCACAACACATACAATTCATACATCCCTCTCCAATAAGAAAGATCCAAATCAACTAAACCAAAACATTGAAACCCCAAAAAAAATAGAACCATTATAAAATAAACAATTCTATGTTGTAACAATTAAATGGAAATAACACAAGTGGAAAATACTATTTTCATGCAAATTAATTGTATAATCTCCAACTAAGAAAATCTCTCAAAATCTCCAAATTATTTACTTATGGGACAAAACATTCAGCAGTTCAGCACCATGCAACAATTTAACTAGCCCAAATTCTAAATTAAGAAACTACTCCCATTACTAAAGAACCATTTAAAACTTTAAATACTGGATATTTAATCCTAAAATTTCAATTCAATCCCAATTTCTTCACACACTCGAAAAAATCATTTAGAACAATATTGCACTCAAAAATCTTACATTCTTAGGAGCAGAATTAGCAGAAGCATCAAGAAGATGATGCTGAGGATCATCACGAAACCGCTTATTAGCACTGCTAGAACCTTCATCATGTTTAATAAACCCAGAAGTGGGTTTCACCCCTTGGTCCAAACTCAACCCCAATGGAAACACAGGAGGCCCATGAAACCCACCTGGACCCGAATTCAACTGGAGCATCATTGGAGCTCCGGGACCCAAATTCACATCAGTTCCCGCCAAATTAGGGTCTCCACTTACTGCCGCAGCAGCTGCAGCTGCAAAATTCTGCATCTCTAGTAACTGTTCGAGAAAATCATGGTTTGGGTTATCTGGGTTATTCGCCATTGAAGTGAAATTTGAAGAAAAAAGATTTATGGGTTCCTTTTGTTAAGTAGTAATACAAATAGAAAGAGAAGAAATGGATTTTTGAGGAGTTTGGTGAACTTTTCTTTGTATAAGGCAGCTGTAAAGAAAAGAAACACAAAAATGGATGATTATGAACTTATGATAAAAGGGTTTCTAATTTTAATATGCTACGTGTTGTTTGGGACTTGTTTAGGATTATTTATAACTAGGTATTTACCCGTGCTATGCACGTGATTATAAAACTATTTTATAAAAAAATACATAATATTAATTCAAATGTTCTTTAAATTAATACAAATATTATTTTGAACAATTATATCTATAGAATTTTAACATAACAAAAAAAAATCAACTAATTATAATACAAAACATCTTCAATTTATGTTAAGATTATCAAATAACCTAATATTGATATTTTTAATCAAAATTTTTTACTAACACTTAAAAAGGAGTAATACTTAAAATAAAAACTACTCATATGCTTATTAAACTTGATTATCATCATAATAATATATATTTGATTATTATGACATTCATAACTACATAACATATCAATATGAAAATAAATTAAACATCATCTTCGTCAATATCTTCTTTCTCTTTGTTTCCATTTCATCTCCAATCAACTTTTCAAAATTTGATCTCATCAATTGATAAGCCTTGTTCCATCTCACATCTACACCCATAAAATTTTTGAGATAAAATTGCATATTCACATAGCAATGAAACAAAAACTCATATCTTTCTCCTGTTTTATCTCAATTTTCATATTAATTTAAATAATCAATAAACTCAACTCTCAATCTACGCTTTCTTAAGTATGTGGGATGCAAACTTTGAAATTCAATCATATAAATAAGACAAGCTATGTATGTGGCACTAAAAAAATCTTAAAGTTTTGTCTTTTCATCTTCAATATAATCAAATTTAGATCACAAAGAGTTTTATTTAAATTGATGAATTAAATTGGGAACACTAAGAGTTTCAATATAATTAAGTTTAATTGATATTTAAGAGTTTCAATGCAAAAAAAAAAAGAAAAATAACAATTGTATTAATTTGGGTGGTGTATATGAATGACACGTGGCACAAATTTTCCTGGATTATAATATGTATAAGATATATATAGAAGTATAATTATGTCAAATTTTTAGATTAAATATATTAATTGAATACTTTTTTAACATAATAAATTGAAAGATTACTAATAAATAATAAAATTTAGGCATTTGTTTCTTTGAGTTTGTTACATAATATAAAAAGTTTTTTTGTTCTTTTGAATTTGCTACTAAAAATGATGTATATTGTAAAGAGAATACTATTATTTTTAGTAGCAAATTTAAAAATAACCGAGGGAGTACTTAGGATTAATAGGAGAATAAGTCAAAAAGTGTAAATGAGTTGAAAAAAAACTTGTATTTGTGGATGAAATTAGAAAGAGAGTGCGGTACATCTACCAAATTAGAAAACAATAAAAGATAAAACATACTAATGGAGTTGTTAGTATAAATTGGATTTTCCATGCAATTTTGTAAGATATGATGCACAACTAGTTGTATGATATTTTTATAAATGAAAATTTTAGATTCTTTTAAAAAAAGTTAGTTGAGAAAATAAATTTTCTTTTCAAGTAATAAAAAATTCAAATTTTGTGGATTAAATATTTTGGTTACTTTTAATTATTGTACAAGATTATTCCCCTTTTCAATCGATTGTCTTCATTCTTCAACCTTTATATGATGAGAATTAGGTTTCAAGTGATGAAATAAATAAATAATCCAATTCCTAATATTATCAATTATCAATGATGATTGGAAAGACATTAGACCACCCCGTGGGAATAGATAAGCTAATTAGTGCTTATTTGTCCCACAGTTATAAAAAATTCCTAATCAATAACCGTGATTGTAAATCACCACAAAAATACAAAAAAAATAATATTAAAATAAATTAAAATAAAAAAGATAAATTAAAATAACAAAACACTCACCCTATCACATCCTACCACATAAGGGTGATTTATGAACCTCACAAATAATCGTTATTTACTAAGACCTTCTCCTTAGTTATCTTATTTTTATTTTATCATGTCCTAGTAAATTTGTCATATTTTTATTTTCAGACAAGACCTTATAACTTTTATCCTCTAACATTCATTCTCTTATTTTTTTAATATTTAATTATTTTTACTTATCAAATCTAATTTTTTAATCTCCGTGTCAAAAACCAATAAGATTAAATGGTTGGATTAGAAAAATATTGTGCATTATTATTATTATTATTATTATTATTATTATTATTATTATATAGGTATGCAAGTAGTGGAGTAGAAAAATATACTCTATTAGACTAGGAGTATTATTTTAAAGAAGTTAGGCGTGAGGCAAATGGAAGAAAAAAAGGTAAACAAGTTGCAAAGCCAATCTAGTGCAGTGATTACTGACAAAAACACATCTCATCATTTTAGCTATTTACCTCTTGGCTTCATTTGTCCCCCAATATGCCCATATAATATCAACTACATTCTAAGTACTTTTAATTTTTAAGGTTTTGCTGTTTATGGGTATATCTATGACATATTTTGGCTCTTTTATTCTTATTTATGAGCTTTTATCGTTATGATCTTTTTACTCTTTTTAAATTCTAATCTTTCTATCGGAATATACTAGGTATATTGATGATGATTGATGAGTAGCTAAGTATGTGTTCTTCGCTAAATAAAATTCCTATTATCCAAAGAGGAATTCTTTTGGTAGTATTGGCCATTTACCTCACTTCCCTCCACAATTCATCAAGTAGTTGTGCTAGAGGCATAAACAGTCATGGATAATTATAAAATGAGGTCCTTTCGAATGGGATAAGAGAATTCTTATTCTATATATTTCGTTCCTTAGTTTTATTTAATTGAAAAAATAATAAAAATTTTTTATAGGATATATGAGCTTAAGTTCGAAATAATCAGGAATCCTATTCTCTTTTTTATTGAAAGAGTCCAATAATTTCTTTTTTATTGATCATAATGACTGAGGGGTAAGAAATACCTATTTGTTTGAAAGAAAGAGAATGAATGTTCGTTTTATCTTGATCCTTGGAAAGCGAAAAGGAGACTACACCCGATTAGAGTAAAAATACAAGACTGGAGTCTGAAAGTGATGAGCATAAATGAAATAAACTAAAATAGAAAACAGCTAGTTCAATTAGAGATATCTCTCATAATGACCGTCTCTCACAAGAATTTGTGAATAGAAAAAGATTTGAATAGGGTGAGGAACATATGACAATGTAACACTAGGCATATTTGTATTAGAGTATATATTAAAGAGAAAAATAAAAGACAGTGTATGAACTCCTTAAATCCTTAATTCCTTCTTCTCCATCACTTAACAACCAATTGACAACCTATATTTACCATCTCATAAGTCACAACCTTATTTTTTTAGCTTGACTTGAATAACAGGCTTGATCAATAAAGTAAAAATCAAAGATAATATTACAAATATATTTTGATCTTCAATGACAGCGAAAACCATAGTAAGTGCCAGCAATGTTTGTAAGAAATATCTCACCAACCCTAGATATTCACATCACGAATAATCTGAGGAGTTCAATTGACCGTGAGATCGGAGAATCGACAAGAAATCATCATTCAAGGTTGAACTGCATGAACCAGACTTAGAATTAGCCTCGTTCATTTTAAACTGGAATCATCAGCCAAGGTTGCACTTCTTGGTCCAGTTATCCTCAAGATGAGCCAAAGACAGAACAGGAGCTACATGCAGCTGCAATACTAGCACAAGTGATTGTGACGATCTATCGATGATATTGACCTAAAAGTCGTGATTTTTGATGGCTACTAACAGAGGTCCTTGACAAAGATTTGGATATACAATCGCAAGAAAACCTGAAAAGAAAATTTACAAATGTAAGAACATGGCCATGAAGGTAATGCAACTTATCAGCTGTAAAAATAAATAATAAGAACAAGGAAAATTTCCAATTTCTGGCTTTGACAATCAGCTCGTGAGTGTCCTGTCGCACCTAACTCCTACACTCTTTCATATAGATAAGCAATAATGGTTACAGCTACAAGGTTGTATTTGATTTTTATGTTAATCAAAGCAGCCTTTTTGTCGTCTGTCTGAGGATTTTAGAAGGCGTTAACTGCCGAAAGCGATTCCTTGCAAACCTCAACAACTCTTCATCGGCCAGATATGTCTCCAACTACTAGTAAAATAGAATTCAAATCGGCTTAGAAAACCAAATAAGTGAAGACCGAAAGACAGGATTATTGTCCGACTCCTGAGTACTCCTGATACAGTACCCTCAGCCACCCATAAGCCTTCACAACACAACATACTTCCACATGCCACCCTCCCTTGCCAACTGTGACATTTGGCTTTCACACATCCATCAAACTGATCTATTGACATGGGACTAAAATAAAAATGTGTCCTAAACTTAAGGAAAGAATGAACAATGAAGTGATTTTTTAATTTTGCAAATCTATACTAAATCAATTATGTACATCAAACATCATTGTCTCTGCTGTACGTCAACCACATCATCCCTACTACCGCATCACCTCTGTTATCACATAACCTTGACCCTTACCGAAAATTCGCATTTTTGCACTATGGTCTATGCTCATGAGTTATGACTTATGACGTATAGTCTGTGATTGATTGATGACCACCAACATACTCAAACAAAACAAGAAACCATTTCATGCATTAATTATCAATGACAACCTTGAAGGGGTGAAAGCTAAAACTTTCTTAACAATGACCACATTCCTACTCATGCGAGACATTGACTATAGAATATCACCCAAATTCAAAACTTCAAATGTTTTTCGTTCTTGACAATTTGTAGGCCCTACGCAAAATAATTGGGCCCTCCCTATAGAAGATCGATTTTGGTCTTTAATAAGTACTTAAAAAAATAATAGAGACGAATCCCTTTATATTGAAATAAATTGTTTTCTTCATGACTCATCTTCTTTCTCCTCTCTCAAAGATGGCTTCTTCTTAAAAAAAATATTCACTGTAGACTCACATTTACACTGAAATTAGGGCCCCTATGAATGTTGGCCCGGGCGGCGGCACTCCTTGTCTACCCTCGGGAATTTATTATTTCCGTGCAGGTGCATGTAACAAGATGCCAAAGTAAGAGCGATTTGTAAAGGCAAAAAGAAAGAAAAAAACCCATCACTTCACAAGACAACCAATCATTGAAACTGGAGTTTTGTTCATTTATTCATCACTAAGTTTTACACCAAGGAAAAATTATATTGAAAGAGGCAATCAGCACAAGTGCAATCTTACTTTCGTGTGAGATCTAATACTCTAACAGTTGGACATGATTGATGATTCACTAATCTCCTTGCGATTCACAAATTAAAAAAAGCAAATTATGGTCGATTTTGGGTTATTTTAGGGTCATTTTAAGCGAATCACGAATTCAAAAAGCGAATCAACTAGCAAATTATGTTACACTGATTTTGATTCTTGATTGAGCAGATACATTAAAGAAGAAAAAGAACTTCACCATATAAAAAGATTTTTTTTTTATTGCTATGTGCATCATTCACGTTTGATCTGATTTTCTGGCTTGGAAAAAAATTCTTTGGCATTTCGCGCAACTTCTGCCTCTAACACTGCTTCTAATATTATGTCAGAACCAGTTGCATCACCTGAGACCATGGCACACAAGTCAGCCCATGATGAATCAACTAATAAATAACCAATATCCATGTGCACACAAGTGATTTTTCTAATGGCTTCAAGTTATACCTTTACGAACTGGAAGTAAACCTGCACTTTCAGCAGATACTGGAAGGACTGACAGAAGGCCAGGTGTGTCATCAACTGTGTTCACACTCAAACTACGATCCATTGTATCAGCTTTGAGAGCTGGTGATTCTGCCAACTTAGCAAAAGCAGCTGCTTGGCTAAACAAGTTGGAAGTTCTAGAAACTGGCGAGACATGCTCCTGGAGATTAATATCAGAATAAAATTGTCATTCTACACTCATTAAGTTGCATATTTACACTCATAATTTGCTCATCTATAAAACCTTAAGCGTGCTTGTCTCTGTCTTAAACTCGTGCAGCCTTTGTTGGCTTTGTTGATGCTGGTCCTGATGTCCCTCAGCCACAGTGCTCTTTTCATTAATATTTGAATGGCCGGCATTCACAGTAGCCCCTGGAAATCATATAATAATTTACAATCAAATGGCATGATAAGAGTTGGAATGAAGATAATCAATATACTATGATATATTACACCTGCATCAGTGTCATTCAGATCAGGATTATCCATCATCCTTCGCGTCAACAGACCAGGGTTCATAATGGATATGCTGCGTATTTCATAACGAATAGCATCTAGTTGAGCCATCGTATCTTGCAATTCTTTATTAACCTGGAAAATCAAGTTGGGTTAAACATATTAGAACTCTAGAAGTTTGGAAGGCATCAGCCTAAATCCAGACTCCCTAAGGAACACTGGCCAACCACACAAAGAATGAAGCATTCATAGGTATCAAGAGATGTTGGCAGTTGGCATATTGCCCCAGTAAAAGAAGTCCAGTGTTGCTAACTTGCTAGCATGATGAAAACTTTCACTCAGATACACATATGAAGTATACAGAGGTTACAACAGGCAAACATCTAATCAATACCAAGTCCAACCCACCCCCACCCCCCACCCCCCACCCCCGGCCCCAACACACACAAATGATTCAGACCATTGTAGAAGGAAGCAACATTACAGCAAAATCAACTCAGACCCTCAATACTGTGTAAATCAATATGAGCAAAAGGACCTGCCCAAAAAGTTCACAGCCAATTTTTAACAATTAAATTTCATATTTCACCAGGTCACATTAAATCAATTTGGCGAAAAACTGTTTCAATTGCTTTTAGAATGTTGTTTAAGACCCTAATTATCTAGGCAGACTCAGCTCAGGTTTTGCCAAGTCTAATAAAGTAACAATCAGAAAATATTGCTTAAAATGGATCAAATTGAACATTTGAATTAGAAGGAATCACCCAGTACAGAAAAAAAAAAAAAAAAAATCAATATGCTACTCACAAGAAAGAACCCTACATGAAACTCCAAAAAAATTAACCAATAAAAAAACAATAAAAATCCAATAAAACATATAATATATGTTTGAGTAGCCATAAATGGAGAGACCTGACGGAACTGAGTTTGTTGCATGACATTATCAAATTGTCCACGAGCCAATTGAACATAACCAATAGCTCGCCCTGCTAATCGACCAGCTGTTCTTGCTATGACTGGAAGATCCTTAGGCCCTGATGAATTTTCCAATAAAGTACCAACTTTGAATAATGAAGCTAAATTCACAAGATGAAAGCAATTAAAATATCAATCTCATTAAATGTTAGGGACACAAACCAATTAGGGCAGCGGTGGCTCCAAGAATAAGAAAAATTTCTCCATATGACAATCCCAACATAATTTTGAAGTCGAAGTTGAAGGCGTAGCTTTTTTTAGGTTGAACTCTCTATGCTGATTCTGCAAGAAAAGCCTTACAAGTTACAAATAAGAGGTTTAAATATCCTATATGGCTGTCCAATAAGGTCAAGGCGGTAAATTTAGACTTTCATGTTTAATAAAAGGGCATTGAGGAATAATTGGCACTGCAAGGAATCGGTGGCAGATCAAGAGTTTAAAGTCTCATGAGACACCAAGAAATAGACGAAATTTCAACAGTTTCATTTGTAAAATAAACAACTAAAATATATTTTATTTATGCAACTTGAGTACGAAACGCAATAATCCCAAGAAAAAACTAAGAAATATCGTGTTTTTCATGAATCTTGAATACTAGTTTGATGAACCCCAATACCAAAATTCATTCCTCTATTTGTTTCCATTCGAACACTCAATGGCATTGAGATGTATTTTAGTTCTTAGTGAATACCCACACTTAATCAGACTACCTTTAAAATTAACCAGTGACACAAAAGTGCATAAGATGAACTATATTTTAGTTCTATGATTCCTCGATCCCTTTGCCTATATATAGTACTAACTATAGTCTTCTAAGGTCATACTATATGCTTCTCTGATCTGATATCTCCTTATTATGTACTTACGTCTAAAACAAGAAAATATGTAGAACATTCACTCTACAACAAACTCATTCAAGTGAAGTATTTTGGAAATCTACGGTGTTTAGAATAGTTTCTAATGTCCAAAGAAGATTAAGAAATTCATGAAGTGAAAAATAGGCTTATAATTAATCCAATCGAGCACGTAAAATGAAGTTTGGGAAGCTTGCTTCACCTGCATTCGAAAGAAAAACAGCTCGACCCGATGGAGCAATAAGCAAAACCTTGTTTTGCAAGGCCACACAAGTGGGTTTGATTGAGCACTTTCACTTGACTCAATAGAGCGGCTGAAAGTACATATTTTTATGTGAATGAATGTGTGTCTTTTTAATACGTGATAGTTAATGTAAGCAGTGGCGGATCCAGGGTTTGAAATCCCCCCGGGCACCAACGAATAGACGAAATTTTGATATTTCGGCAAAATGAGTTGTAAAAGCGTAATAATACCAAGAGTCTAAGATAAATCCAAATTAATATAAAAAGGTAACGAACAAAATACAAACGTTCAAATTTAAAATGAAAGCGTAGACCAACAAAATGAAATTTACAATTGTTCTCACCTAGTTTTTATATTTTGGAATCGATGTACTATAGCATCATTACTAACATTGAGAAACAAATCCTTCTCTAAAAAGGTAATCATGCAATCATTCAACAATTGTTCTCCCATGCTGTTTCGCACTTTATTTTTTATATGATTCATCGCGGAAAATGATCTTTCGACACTTGCTGTCGTCACTGGAAGAAGCAATACAAGCTTCAATAGCTTGTAAACATCTGAATGAGTTTCATGCATCCTTGTCTCAACAAGTTTTAAAGAAAGTTCGTTAAGAGTCTTCACATTCAAGAATCGTTCGTCATTTCTAACATCACCAAGGAAACTTATAAGTGATTCCTCAAAGAACACCAAATCCTCCTTTGGAAACTCATTTGGATAAAATGTAGCAAGATTCAACAATTGTTTTGTATCAAAAGATGAGAATCCATCACTAGGACTAAAACTAGCCATACAAATAAGCAATTCTTTGGTTTTCTCACTGAATCGGTTGTCAAGTTCTTGTAATTGTTGATCAATCACACTTAGAAAAACTTCAACTCGATAATGATGAAGATTTGTCACCCGAGGAGCTTTACCACGAACCATCCTCCGTCCAACTCCAATGTGACTTGAATACAAGTCTTCCATATTTGGAATATCACAATCAAACTCAATCATGAATGAAATAACTTTATTCAAGAGCTTTTCCCAACCATTATCTCGTAGTTCTTGTAGATCATTTTTGGTTCGATCAACCAAACTCATTGCATGAACTATATCTTGATCCTTCTTTTGCAAACTCATATTCAATGCATTCGTCACTCCAAATATAGACCCCATCAAATGTGCTATAAAAATGAAATCAAATGACATCAACATACCTATGATTGAAAATGCCTTTGTCCTATCAGCCGCATGAGCATCTGCAATGGCTTCAAGGGACTCCAAGATTGGTTGAAACAAACCAAGCACATTTTTAATGCATTTAAAGAAAGTGCTCCAACGAGTATCACATGGTCGGATTAAGCCAAGCTCTTGATTCAAACCACTTCCTGATTCAATTTCACCTAATGACAATGCCTTAGCAATGCGGGATAATTGTTTTTCACGAAGAAACTCTTTTCGTTTAGGTGAGCCACCAACAAAATTCAATAGAAGTGGAAGGACATCATCAAATAACCATCGACATTCTTGACACTTGTTAGAAGTTGCTACCAATGCCAATTGAAGTTGATGAGCAAAACAATGAACATTTTGATTAAACAAAGCAGCTGAGACTGAACTATTTTGATTCTTAAAATCTTCAAGTCTTTTCATTGCTATTCGATGAGCACTCATATTTGCACCAACATGTACATCAAAAGATTCCGGCCTTTTCCAATTACGAAATCCATCCATCATAAAAGAATCTTGTCCAACATTATCATCCTTGAATAAATAACAAGCAAAACAAAAAGCGACATCTTTCTCAACACTATATTCAAGCCATGTTTTGTATTTATCAAACCATTTTAGATTAAATCTACGGTTTTTTGTCCCAAACTTTGTCAATTTAAATTCATGTTTATAGGGTTGACAAAGATCTCTTGAACAATATTCTCTTCTAACAATATCTTGGTCACTTGGGTGGAATTGAGACATTCTTCTCCTTTTTCCAGGGTCTTGAGGAAGATTCAAAACATCAACGGAAGTTAATCTTTCTTCATATGTTGGGGTTGGGGTAGGAGTAGGATTAATTGATTGTGCTTCACTTTCTTTCTCTTCATCTTGAGAAGAAGGAATAGATGATGGAGTAAGAGTAGGAGTAGGAGTAGGATTAATTGATTGTGCTTCACAATGTTGAGTTGGATTAGATTTAGACTTATCCCCACTTTCTTTTCTAAAATGTTTTGCAAAAATGGAAGCAATATTCTCTTGTTTTCTCTTCATTATTTTGATTTTCAAACTCTAGCAAGAAGATTAATAAATCAAGAACAACCCAACATTTCAACTATTCATAAATCAACAAACACATTAACAATTTAACATCAACAAACACATTAACAATTTAACATCAACAAACATATTAACAATTTATTTAACATCAACAAACACATTAACAATTTATTAACAATTAACATCAACAAACACATTAATAATTTAACATCAACAACAACAATTAACAAACATATTAACAATTAACATCAACAAAATTCAAAATTCAAGGTTAAAACTTAAAAGAAAACAACAAGGCAATAAGATTAGAATTGAAGATTAAGATTAAAAGATTTGAACAAGATTAAAATTAAGATTTAGAATAGAGTTGAGTGAAAATACCTTCAACAAAATCAAAATTTTGATTTTTAGGGATTAGGGTTTGAGTGAAGAACAAGTGGAGCGTGGACGTGGTGGTGGCTGTGGAGGTGCGGGCCGTGCGGCACAGCGGCAGACCGGCAGGCGGTGGCCGGCAGTGGGCTGGTGGTGACCGGCGGACTGGGTTTTAGAGAGGGAGCAATATTGGGTTTTTAGAGAGAGGGAGTAATATTTGGGTTGTTCACTTGTTTGAGAGAGGGATGAACACGCATACTGCATACAGAAATTACTTTTCCAATTTTATTTTTTTTAAAGTGCCTGGGGCACGTGCCCGGGGAGCCCAAGAGTGCATCCGCCACTGAATGTAAGCACAAATATGTATTTAACATCGCAAAGGGATGTGAAATTCTAAAAATGGAGAAGTATATTCCTAAGATAGGATATACATGATGATGGATAACGCCCATTCTTGTTTTAGAAAAGTTTCTTAGAAAACCTCCAATTTGTATCAAGTGCATGGTCCACCCATTCTCTTCGGTTAGATTATATTTAGTTTGTGGTTTCAAGAGCTCGTGTTAATTCACAAGGATTCAAGCAAAGCAAGGATCAAGACTCAAGACAAGTAGTTGCATCTGATTTTTCCTTGACCATAATCAAATGTTCACGGCCAAAGTTAAAAAGATTCACTTTGGTCATTGTGTTGGTGCTAAATTCAACAAAGCATGTCCACAAAGAATTAACCTTTAACATCTAAATTCAACAAATTGTAAACTCAACTACATTACCTAATTCGTCCAATTAAAAAAACCACAAAGCAAACATTCATACACTAACAAAATATCAGAAACACCTATAAGATACTGCTCTAATCCAGTCAATTGGTCATTTATCTTAAGCTACAATTTTCCATAAATTATTCTCGGTCCTAAACCCTAAAATCCAAAATTTAAAGAAGAGAGAAAAGTAAGGCTTACCTTACCCTTTTTAAGTTACACGAGTCGAATTGCAGACATTGCCAGCATCTTCTCCGGCGAAGTGAGATGTTGCCGCTGCCGTGGTACCGATTCTTATCCGGTACTTCTGATCGACTCCGTCAAATCTATGTAGAAATAGAATACTGAATAATACTCCCTATTACGCGTATTTCTGATTTTAAATGATGGCCCTCTTATTACTTTATGGTTTTAAAGAAATTTAGTAAAAAAAAAACACAAATTCTTATGAGAGATGGTCTCTTTGATATACCATCTTTAATTGGATTGGCCATTAGAAAAAATATAGGGTAAATATAGATAATAAGCTTTAATGGATTGGGCCTGAGAAACATCTCTCAAAAAGACGGTCTCTTAAGAGACTAGTCGGAAAAAAAACTGTTTGATAAATAATTTTTCAGACAATTCAGAGTATAGCTTGTTAAAGATTAATTGACATTGAAATTAATTTAAGTACAATCAAGCTATCGACTTGCTTGGTAATTAGTATATAAGCATACAATTTAATAATTTTATTGGAAATGACGAAAACATTCTTACACACATTTGACATATATAACAAATTTTTTGGATCTTAAATTTTGACGTGGCATCCAAAAAATATATAAATTATATCTAATATTATTTGAAATAATTATACTACGACAATATGGTGCTTATTGAACTATCACCATTTCTGCTATTTTTAGGCACACCATATAAATATAAGATTTAACTTCCAAATTTAACCAGATTAGATCAATCTAAATAAGCATATTTGACCCTAAATTTAGCTTACATGCTAAGTGGAATCGGACCTCCAATTAGCTGCAAGCTAATTAGCTCGAATGTTTCTTAAACATAAGGAACTAGTAATATATAACAAATACTCTTTGATTCTTTTTAACTTACTACTAATAATAACATTTTTCCGTACCGCGTATTATTATTACTTACAATCTCAATTCTCATCTCAACTGAAAAAAAATGCCATAATGCATTAATGCATATACATACACACCCTCATTAGTCATTTATTAGTGTTATTTTAATTTGAAGTACCAACTCTACCAAGCACGGAGAAAGAGTAGGTGGGAAGTGGGCTATTCTATTCTATTCCAAATTTTCCATTAGATAAGAAACTCACTGACTTTGGAATGGCTATAGCTTTCAAGTCTACTTCTTTTCTGCATCAGAAACGTTTCGAAACTCCATCTTTTCTGGGTTCTTTTTCATCTTCTTCCTCATTCAGACTTTTGAAGCTTTCTTCAACAAAACCTTGTAAATTGATGGCATCCCTTACAACTGCTCAACCAGTTGCTGGACTGTCTGAAACATTCAATAGATTGAGGGAGCAAAAGAAAGTATGCATCTTTTTCCTCATTTTCTCTTTAAAGAGTTTGCAAATTTCTCTCATTGACTATATGGTTTTGAATTTTGATTAGTGTTTATTTATGTTTGAATTAATGATACATTTGGGTTGTTGGGTTTAGGAAATTGATCTTTTGATAGATTTGTAAAAAAGGTTAAAGCTTGATGAATGTATGATGATGAAGATATTGATTAACGAATTTTCATATATATTAATTACTTATTGGGTTTTGTAATTACAAGTTTGATAATGATTTTTGCATTAGTAACTTTGATGGGTCTTAATTGGTTTGCTATATCTTTTGATTATTCTTTGTCCCACTAAATTTGTATATTGTATTAGTAGTTTGTTTGGAGAAAGTAAACATCTTTTTGAATCTGTAATCCTTGTTTAATTATCTGCCAATAAGGGTAATGTACTTGAATTTAAATCTTTGGACACCTAGATAGCTATACATACCTATTGTCAACACTGGATGGCATCCAAAATCCACCATTACTCCGCCTAGGAAGGAGTCACTTTAGCGGTATTGGGGCAATACATTGTTGTTGGGATTAGGGCTTTGGCATTGTTGTGTATTGTTTGCAGCATCACCATATCGTGTTTTTGAGGTTACCACGATCGAAACATATGCTTAGACCAGTGAAACATAATTCGCTAGTTAGTTCGCCTTTTGGGATTCACAATTCGCTTAAAATGCTTCAAAAATAGCCTAAAACGAACCATAATTCGCTTTTTTTGATTCGCAATTTGCAAGACAATTAGCTAATCATGTGACAGTGGCCTAGACCACCGCATAACCATCTAAACGTACTTTAACATGTTTTAACAAATTCCTTGGACGTGCTTTTACACTGATTGAATAGATTTATCGGTTCTTATGTACTTCTTGAATCCTTCGACACCTGATGAATATGGATGTATTACAAAGGTGGCACTTATTCCATACATCACAGCTGGTGATCCTGATTTGTCTACGACGGAGAAAGCATTGAAGGTGCTTGACTCTTGTGGTGCAGATATAATTGAACTGGGTGTACCATACTCTGATCCTTTGGCAGATGGTCCTGTTATTCAGGTACCTTATGAGTCTGTTAACATGAATCCTATTACCAATCATTTAGGAACCTTTTTTGTTCAGGCATTTCAGAGCTTAACTCGTAGTTTTTTCATTGTAGGCTGCAGCTACTCGTGCCTTGTCTCATGGGGCCAATTATGATGCTATTATCTCCATGCTGAGGAATGTAAGATCCTTTGATCCTCTTTTTGCCGAGATTTACATTTGCAGCAGTGATTCACTTTGATAATTCTATGATTTTTAATATCATGCTTTCCCTAAACAGGTTGTGCCAGAACTTTCTTGTCCAATCGCATTGTTTACATATTACAACCCTATACTCAAGCGTGGTGTGGGAAAGTTCATGTCCACCATAAAAGATGTTGGTGTACATGGTACGTGTAAAAACTTCAATGTTTTGTTTTAGCTATGCGGCTCGCTCTCTTAACATTTTTCAGGCCTTTTTAAAGAGTTAGTAATCTCTAGTGAAGCCATTGGTTTTATGAAGTGGCATCTAATGTCACATTAGTTGTGTAGCACATCTTATATTGTGAATTAAAAGGAATACATATAAAATGAAACCCTTTCTTTAAATTATATTTGGTGGGGTGGGGGGGGTAGGGAGTGGTGATGTGGCGGTTGGTTGTGTTATGTCGTGTACTCGTGTGTTTGGATATTATCGATGCTTAATCCAACCATACCATAATAATTGCTCACGTTCACTAATGTGTAAATTTGTATGATATCTGATAAAATGTTTACGTTCATATCTATATTTTCAGGTTTAGTGGTTCCTGATGTTCCCTTAGAGGAGACGGGAGTCCTGAGACAGGAAGCTCTTAATCATGGAATTGAATTGGTAGGTTTCTCCCTTTGATCACTCTATTTTTTGTTGAATCTTTTTGGTAGCAAGGGAGTGACCAAAGTCTTGTATACTCTGAGTTGATAATCTAAAGGCTTCTCCATTTGAGCACTCGAATAAAAAAAAGTAGGAAGTGCATGTCCTCATGATAGTATGATGGAAGTTACAATATAATCAGTCGATTATTCTTTTTTGCTATAGTTTCTCAGCTTCAAATAGTTCTACAAGAGAATACATGATAAAAGCTTTTGAATTTACCTTCATGGTTATCATATGAACCATTATAACCTTTAATCAATGTGTTTTCTAGAAGGCCATTAGGGACTAGCTAATGTTCACTCACAAATACTCCCTGTGTCCCTCTCATATTGCACCTAAAATAATAGGGGTAAATTTAGTGGAAAGAAGAATTGAGTTAGAGAATAAGACATAAAACAAGTGGATGATAGAATTGAGTGGTTAAGATGCAGAGAAAGATTAAGTTTGTGGATGAGATTAAAAGAAAAAAGATGGGGACCAGTGCCATAAAAAGGGTGCAAAATTAGTGAAACAAACTAAAACGGAAAGTGGTGCAAATTGAGAGGGACATAGGGAGTATATACTTGATTTTAGTTAGCAAACGAAATACATCAGTTATATGCAATATTGTTAGAAACAATTATAGTCGACAATAATTGGCATTTGTGGTGTTCCATTATTAAGATATTCAAAACAAAACCGAGATTATAAGATATTTGAATTTGAATTCCGAAGGTATAACCATGAAAAAAGATATAGACGAGTATATGCTTGAAGTTATTACAAGAACCTCGACCTTGTGGCCTAAATTGACTCCGTGTGTTATGTGGTGAAGGTACTACTGACTACACCAACTACTCCCAGAGAAAGGATGAAGGGCATCGTTGAAGCTTCTGAAGGATTTGTCTATCTTGTAAGTTATCTTCTTGGTTATAATGTCCTCCCTTTTTTAATGCATACGCTCATCAAAACATTCATTAGAATACATATTTTCAACTTCTAATATCTCTACGTATACATAAGTAAAAATTGTGAAGTATATATATTAAAACTATATAATGAGACAAATCTAACAAGAATTCCTCACTAATAAACATTGGGTCATGGTTTGAGAGGAGCCTAATAGATATTGGTCCCCTCGTCCTCAAAATAGGGCAACAACTTGTACTTACTGAGGCTCCTTGAATTTTGTCCTTTTTAATGTTAATTAAACCTCGTTTTGGACATTTGGGCCAGCTCGGGTAGAAATGTGGCACGTGCATTTTTTGGGCGTGCCGTGTGCCCCTGCTCAAAATGTTCCCTTCAGTTTTTGGTTATTTTGCTTGAAAATCTTCTGTATACTAAATTATTTCTTGTGCAGGTGAGCTCAGTTGGAGTAACAGGTGCTCGATCAGATGTCAGTTCACGAGTTCAAGAACTGCTCGGTGAAATAAAAGAGGTGTGTTTTTTGTGAGAACTTACCATGTGTATTCTCTTTTAATGGCTTTTTTTGACGTGATTCAATGAATGAATGATAGGTATCGAGTATCTAATCGTAATTTGAAAACACCACTCAATTCTTAATCCTTTAGATTTGTGAATACGACTTTTTCTGACCCGTTACCCTTTTGTATATAGGCGACAACCAAGCCGGTGGCTGTCGGCTTTGGAATTTCTAAGCCCGAACATGTAAAACAGGTGAATTACAAATACCATTTTTTATCTTACCCAAGTTAATGCACTTGCATACGATGGTTCACCTAACGGTATTTTGTTGGGGCTGTAGATAGCTGGATGGGGTGCTGATGGTGTGATTGTTGGCAGTGCCTACGTGAGGCTGCTGGGCGAAGCCAGTTCACCGGAAGAAGGATTGAAAAAAGTGGAAGAATTTACAAAATCCTTGAAGTCGGCTCTACCTTAAACAAATGCAATAATCAATCATAATCATATGGAACAATCGATGTTATGGTATAGTATGGTATATGGAACAATTGATGTTACTTGTACATGATTCCTTTCAATAGGGCTCATGTTTGTAGTTTGTAGTTTGGTCAAGCCATTTGCTTGAGAATGTCTAGGTACACATTTGAAATTTTGCTTAACTGTATGAAGATTTGTGGACCATTTTTTCTAAGGTGTGGTGTTTTCGAGTAGGGATAGTGGAGAATTCAGGGGAAATTGGTCGTCTTTTCATTCAAGTCTTCTCATAGTTGCTCAATTTGTGCCGAACTGACAAAAAACCTAACCGACAATTGACTCACAGTTAAAACACGATTGAATTGATATGTTAACTAAAGCACACACACAAAAAGGACCTAACCGGAATATACCTCCATTTTTCTTCACCTAATTTAAGGCAGCATAGGACTAAACAGAATAAAATCCCTCTTTAGTTGAAGATTAGAAGACTATTTGTTGAATCTTCGTTTCTTGACTGCTCAATACGCAATCGTGACCTGCTAATCGCATTGTTAAACACTTTGTTGGAGTTCTTGAAGCACATTTCTTCAGCTTGACATTCAAACAGAGCTGTCTATAAATTACCATCCTGCATATAAGTTGAACAAAATACTCCTCTGAAGAAGAGCTCACACTCGATTTTTTTGCTAATTTCACCGAAGAAACAACCAAAACGTGTTTATCCCGACTAAAGTATGATGATGAAATTGCTTAATATTGTTTCATACAAAGATAAAATCATCCAAATTCGGAAAATAAATGTAACGAATTAATTACACGTTTTATTATTAAAAAATAAACATTGAAATATCAACTCAGAATGTGAACAGTTTTCGGATTTAAAATTCAAAGCATACAACATTCAAGGGCATATCAATATGCCTACATCCTAATATCTGCTTGATGCAACTGATTCAGCAGAGAAAAGGTATTTCACCCTTGAAAGTACGGAATCATGAGCAGGATCATAGGGATGGTCCTTGGACGGAATCTCCAAAATAGCTGGAATTGGTTTGTTGTAGCTATCAACCAGAAATCTTATCATATTTGCAATCTATAAACAGGCAATTGAGCTCATGATAAGAAACATATTCAAAGAATACTTTTCTGGGAGGTAAGAGGGATATAACCAAAAGAACAATAAGAAAGCAAAAAGCTTCAACCCAAAACATACACGACAAAGATACTTTCATCCGGTAAGACCATCTGAAATCAGATAATACAAACTTTCTCTCGAGATGACTTAAAAGACACAGACCAGATAAACTGCACTTGTTCTATGGAATAATAGAAGCATGCATAAAAAGAAACATCACATCTACTACTCTATTCTAGTGAGATTGCTACATTATGCATTTCTCAGCCCGTTTGGTTATTGTAACTAATTGGGAGTAATGAGAATGATTTGTAATGTAAATTATCATGATATGTATCATATCATTACCATGGTAATGAAAGTTTGATCAAAAAAAAGTTTTTTGTTCATAATTTTTCATTACCACCAAATACCACATGTTTAAGTGGTAATGCATTGGAATGAATTTGTAAAGAAAATGAGGTTGTTGAAGGAGAATAAGTATGTCCATTAAATTTATCAAGACATATTCTTATCAAAATTACACTAACATTCCATTACTATTCTCATCATTTAGTACCGGTTACCAAACAGGCAGTCTATGTAAGAACTTTGGAGGAATAATGTAGAAATCTCAATGAGACAGTGCTAACAATATATTCAATTGAAGCTCCATTATCTGTGCTGATAGACGTACTCCCTCCCATTCTTTGAGTTTGCAATACTTGATCCAAATATGTGAGAGCTTTTGGGTCAGGTCTTTTAAACTCAAAGGGATAAAGAAAGTACTTGACAAGAACTTGACTAACACACCTCTAATGAGATGCTGTTTCAATCACATATGTTGAGTGAGATTGCAACATTGACTATTAGTTAATCAAGTGAGGTATTCAATAAAGGTGAATTTGAACTGGCATCTACAAAACAATGACGAATAGTCGATCAAGTGGCTAAATGATGAAGAAACATGGAAATTCGCATATTGGAATTTGATATGCAAATGACTTACATATTGACTGATCAATACAATTGCTATGTCCTCTCTTGTTGTGAATTCTTTAAATGCTTCCTCAATTTGTTTCACCGTTGTTTCTAAGCAAGATACACACGTTAAGGTCAGTGAGATAAAAAGACCAAACAAGAAAAACAAAGTATATAAATTTGAAAAAACGGGAAAAAATTAAGGGATGAACACGAGCATATGATGCATACAGGAGATGAAAAAAGTCGAAAGACAGTCCTAAATGCAGAGTAAAGAATACAATAGATGAACAGTATTACATATAGATTATACACAATTGAACTATTTCTCTTTTATAAGAGCCTCAGCAAAGAATACGAACAAGATAAAGCAAAATCCGTAAATGTTAATAAAAATTTTAAATTAGAAATGAACAAAAAGTACACGAAATCACGACAAAGCCTCATCTTTAGGTTGACTATCAAGTTCAATAATTTCCAATTCAAACATCATAGTGCAAACAGGTTGTGTGATGTGGTTATTGGTAAATTTAAAATGATTAATTCTTGCATCGAACAAAAATTACTAGATCAAATTAATGTTCAACCAAGGTAAAAGTATGTAAGTATCAAAGAAAAAGATAAAATGGGGCCAGACTTAAATTATAAGAAGTACACGCCTTAAAAATTCAAGTGCTTACTATTGTCCACAATAAGGTAGTTTGTCTTCCTCCGGATATCAACATTACCGACTCCAGCAAGTAAAAAGCCAGTAACAGTGTCCTACATGAAAGGAATTGAAAGATAAGCTTGCAAATAAAGAGAAACAACTTCTTCCAGCACGACTCTCACACGATGCCAAAGTTTGGGGAGGTCATGATACATAAGAAGCTTTAACATAAGTGGCAGATGCATAAAATCCCAAGAAAAACAAATAAGTCCCCCAAAAAATTTGGAAAATTGATCAGACTCAATATTCAATTAATCAAGAATGGTTCTAACTTTTGCGGTTCTTTTCATAAACTGGTCCCTTGTACAAATTTGGCCATTTTAGTAGGTTATAAACGACAAACATTCTTGTCAACAACAACAATGCGAAAGACTTAATCCCAAGCTCTAAATTTCTATCTTTCTTACCGGTTAGCTAATACCACATCTTATGATAGATATTAATTTAAAATTAGCTAGCAAGACACAGAAAATTCAACACAAATCCATAGAGTGCTAGGGGCTTTGCAACCTACGTGAGACGCAAGATGAGCGACACAATCGTTGATTAATTCAAAGAAGTTACATAGGGGAAATATTCAGCAATTTCGACAAGTGAGAAATTCAAGTTAGTTAGAAAAAGTAATGAGGAACATCAATCTAACATGATGCAATAAACAGCCTCATCTTTCATTACTCATAATTTCCCTTCTACATCTTAATACAAATTTCTTAATCTCTCGATCACATTCCTAGTTCACTCCAAAATTTTTCCTCAATCATCCTTTCATCTTTCATTCTGAAATCTCTCTAAGCACATATCAGTATTAGTTTGAGCCCTTATTCACTAGCAAACCATTCCTTATTAAAGCAAAGTATCCCTTATTCAGCTCGAACTAGGAATAGTTCAAGTATGACTTTCACCTAATCTCTTTATAATTCAAATACTGGCTTCAGGAGTCGTTTGGTATAGAAATTGCACATGTAATAGAACGATAACAGTAACAGAATAGAAATGGTAATGATTAAGTCTTATTGATATTATTTGTTTGGTATGAGGATTAGAAAAGGATTTGCTTATTTTAAAGCAAATAAATTTTGATTCCGCACAATTAAGATAGAGGTAACAAATGAAGTAAAACAATTACCCCAATAAACCATTAATTGTTGTCACTACCTCTTACCAATCACTTGGTAATGGAAACAACTCATTAGTTCCAATACCTTTCCAAAAAATAACCTTTATAAATGACACCTCAATATCAAAGGCCTTTCAAATACAAAGCTTAACCATCTTCCAGAAACCATAGTACTTGACCATCTTTCAAAATCTTACCAAGGGATATATGAAAATTCATAATCTAAGACACTGAATCATCCGATCAGCAACGCATACTACTACTTTGCCCCTTCGAATTTGTTACACCACGAGTACGTGTTCTAGTTCCTTGTGATCAAGTAATCGTCAACACGTATAGGAATTACATGATGATCTCAACTCTTATCAAGTAACCCTCATAAACTTTACACAAATACGGTGCCATTATTAAATTGATGCTAAATAAAAATCAGCGAGTTCAATTTGATGATGATAGTTGCGCAGACGAAGTTAACCTTACAGACATAATCCTTCAACTCAATCAAAGAAAAATTCAATCTCTCCAATATGTGCAACAACAAAAATAAAAGCAAACCTTTGAACATAGAATCTAAAATAAGCTAGATTTCATACCTCATCAGCAATAACAGCAATAAGTGCAGAATTCTTTGTTGGGATTTGAGGTTTATTAGCCATAATCAATCAGGGTCAACTACCAAGATTCCTGAACAAAAATTTCAGAAAATCGATGAATTCATGATTGCGAATCAACAACAAAGTGATTTAAAGAAAGAGCCCAAATACTCCATGAAAATTCAGAGAAACAAACCTGAGATGAATGATGGTGCAAGATTTCGAGAACAACAGTAATTATCTGTCTTAAAAACTTGGGTGATCTAGATAAGTCAGAACACCATTAACCTAGATAGATCTTCAATCATATACCGATCGACGCCGGCTAGAGTATTTTTTGTTTTTAACCGGGCCTAAATGACAAACAAATTCTCTTGACATGTTTGTATTGACCGTAAATATTTAATGCAGTAAAAAAAGTCAAATTAGTGAAATAAAAGCAAATAGAGATGCATTTAAAGTAGTTGAGATAGTTGTGAAGAAGGTAAAATGAGTATAAAATAAAAATAATGAAGAAAAAAGAAGATAATTTCCCCTATTATGGAGGTAATACATTCCCCCACCTTCCGCTAGGATAAATATTTACCCCACAAAATTGAAAACTCCTTTTATTTTTCATTACTTTACAACAATTCTTCCACCTCTATAACAATCAAATTTCACTAATTTCTTATTTATCAACTTCATTTTCTTTGACTTTTTTTACTCCTTTTAAATATTTACACCCAATACAAGCATAAGATAGTTTTAAATGTCTAAATATTTCAATTAAACAATCTCAATCAAAATATTTCAATTAATTTAAAATTATTTACTTTGTATAATCAAATACTCAATTTTAAAATTTGATTCTTAATAACTAGTTTTTCAATGAGATATTCTCATATACTATTTGCTTAAAAACTAAATAATTAAATAACAAACAGCAAATAATAAGTCTTAATGAGACTATCTAACCATGAGTTGAGATGAGCCTATATTATAAGCCAATTTTTCTAATTAATTACTTTAAAATTATAAGTGATTATTTTAAAGTTATATGTGATCACCTTAAACTTATAAGTGATCCCTTCAAAACAGTAAGTGTATTGACTTAGTATAATAGGAAAGATTTCGCGATCATCTCATTTGAGAATTTGTGTTAGTTTCTTAGATGGACTTTGGTGTGTTTGAAAAATGAAAAATAGTCCATCTTATCTTGTTCATATGGTGAGCTAAGCATCAAGTAATACTAAGGTTTATTACGCACAATCCAATACTTTGTGATTACTAAGCATATAAAAGTGAATTGTCATTTTATTGCGATGATTTGACTTCCAATGTTTTAAGATTGTATTCTTACTCTTAGCATATCATTTCATTCCTTATGAATTGACTTTGGGTAGGAATTTTTCTAAGTTATACGTCTCTACTAGTTATTAATTAGCTCGTATTTTGAGAAAAATATTCTAGGAAATAATCGTCTTTTTCGTTATGCAAATTGGACATTTGCGATTATCAATATTATCTATAAAATAAATTCTTGTATGAGACGACCTCACCATGAACCCATACTAAGGTTAAATAAGGCAATGGAAGAAACTTTTAGCATATAGGACCTTTTGCATGAGCTCATCTCACGATGAGACGGTCCATACAAAAAACGCTGAAACTATAATAAAGCAAGTAGTTTAGAACTTTCGAATGCACCTTAATTAAAACTATGTGATTCCATATAAAATACCAATACAAATAATAATAACCTTTCTATTATTAGCATCACATTTGATCTAATCCTATAAAACATTTGCTATTGATAAATTTGTAACACAGATGAAAACACTTTATTAATAGTCCAAATAATTTGTTAGACGGATCCTGATCATTTAGACTCTCTATATGTCATTAGAAGGATCTTTATATGTAATTTAATTGATAGTAATTTAATTGATGGTCTAGTCAAATTTGCATCAGTAACTAAGAATGCGAGATAAAAAAATGTACTTGAAGAATTTGATCCTATGATTATTGATGTTAGGTGAAACATTAACCACCTACCTCTAAATAAATTTGTTACTGTAATATTACAATTCACAAATCATACACAAATCATAACGTACTGAATTATCCGCCGGTAAAAGTGTATCAGCTAGTCTCCTGAGAGACCGTCTTTCTAAGAGACGTTTCTCAGGCTCAGCCCATTAAAAGCTTAATTAAACTAAATGATGATAATGGGCTAACTAAATTAGGGATGGTCTCTCAAAGAAACCGTCTCTCACAAAAACTTGTGAAAGTGTATTTAACAAGTAACCTAAGCCTCCCGACTAGTGTGTATTTTACAGACTCGCATATATACACACACCCAATAATGTTGCGAACAGCAGAGCTGCCAAAACTAGAACTTTACTTGAGAAATGGTACTCCAGCCTGAGAATTTGCTTTACTTATGAAATGTGACTCCAACCTGCAAATCCATCTTTAAAATGAGCAATCCAAAAAGAAAAGGAATCACAGAGCACAGCAAAAATTATAACAGACAGATGAAAAACATGCCTGGTTGCACACTTGTAATATATTGTCTCCGGAGAATTGTAGGTTCGTGCATTTTCAAACATTCTCCGAACATCAGCAACAAACATCTCAAATGTCACATAATACACCTCAGAATCCACCCTCTTTGACATTGTTCTCAAATCTGCATCATAAATTTGTGATTCAAGAATTAAACATTAACACCTCGAAGCCAAACTCGTTTGTGATGCTCCATTCTTATTGTAATCACTTTTGGAAACATACATTGAGCACTCTTCAAAAGAGCAGAACCGAGGAGTGCAGGGGTTGATCCATTTAACATCCTAATATATAACTAAAATAGACATTCCTTAAGGGTCTCAATGTGCAAATGTGTCTAGTTAACAAGGTATAGAACTAGACCACTGAAATTTTAAATGAGAATATTATTAAATCTCGGTACTATTTTTATGATGCACAAGATAGGTGAAGAAATTGATCATACCAATGGGATTCTTGATGATTTCATAGTAATCAGGCACGTCACGACCATCGACTGGTTCCTTAAATGGCCAAGCATCAGGGTGTTCTTGCATAGACTGCTTTGAGGAGAATTCATCATTAATATGCAGCATTATTCAAGTATTCAAAAGCATAAACTGGGGAGAAAGCCTCAAATCTCATTCAGAAGAATAGTAAAGGAACCATAATATGTCCAATTATGGAGATAATCATGTGTATAAATGTTCAAAAGAGGCATAGCTTTATCCTACGTTTCAAAAATAAAAAAATACACCAAGATAGGGGTGTTACATCACAATAAGATGAACAAAATCAACCAATGCTTGGACTATCTATCATTTCCAGGTTTAAAACAATTATTTTTATTCCATTACCTAAGAATAGGTTACTCTAGATGTCCAAAATGCTGAGAGAGCTATCAAACAATGCGATAATGACTAGACTCTTTAGCATACAAGTAGGATGAAAATTGTACGAAAGCCCAGCTTGGCACACCTCTAACCAATCTTGGTTAAACACTGATCATTATGCTTTATTGATACCAAATCTGAACTGATCCCAAGTTCCGCCTTCGAATGATCCCATATAAAAATTCCCAACTTTCTGTTGAAAAAACACCTTTCAACATATCTTCCCTTACAGATTTGGCTACAGTGGCCCAGATAGTTATAATGTGAATGTGAGCAAGATCAAGAGCTAGCACACATGATTTTCAATTAATTGGAGTGAAATTGAAGGTTTTAGCCACTGGTTGAAGGTCATTTAGACGTTTAGACCTTCACGGGAAGACATTGTTTGAGATGAGTTTTTAAAATAACAAAGGACAGGATATTCTATTCGAACGAACCAATGATTTATTGATTTTTAAATTCAATTTTAAAATAATCATCGGCTACAACGTCAAGCCTAATGGACTCGAACTCTACAGCATTAAGCAAGAAAGATAACCTTCAAGAGTGAGCGCATGAAGGCAGTCAGAGCTTTCTGATACGAAGCACTATCTCCTTGTGCAATTAACTGTTTATACTTTGAATGACCATACTGATCAGCTGTCCACCCAGCATCTCCTACAATAAGACGTAACAAAGTAAATTATCAGTATTCATCACTCATAATATCAGGTATGAAACTTTGTCTCATCCACACCCAACAGCTGACCTCACTTTTGGCTTTAAGGCTTTAATTAGGAGAAGATTATTTCTTCCAAAAATTATTAGAAACATTGCCACAGCAATATCACATCACATCACATCACATCAATTGGCATAAACTGTAAAGAAGAGTACAAGCATAAGTAAAAAAGGAAATTTGTGGCTCAGAAGGAGACAGTAGGGTAGGACTTTATTGCAGAGAATTCACAAAAATGTTTGTATTACTTTGTTTGGCGAGATTTGGGAATAAGATGGGCATTTTCACATAACATGTCAATTTTTATAAAGTAAAATTTCAAAATGCAAGCCACTATTGCATGTTTTTCCTTTCGGTCCACAGCATATTACAGTTGAACACAAAAACAGTTGAAAGGAAAATGAATAGTCAAGTGAGAAGAGCTAAACGGAACAATCAAAACTATGCAACACGTAAAAAGATAACAATGGTTGACTGGTGCCATCAGATATACCTAGGTCATCAAAGCAAAATATTTGCACGCAGTATAATATAGGAGGAAATCAAAAACACTCGGAAACAGTATATAAAAACAATAGTTGACTGTTATCTACTTAATTCATCAAAGCAAAACATCGGCAATCAGTAAGCTAGAGAAAGAATCTGAAACTATCAGAGAAGTGAAAGCTATGTAGGAACATTATACAGCAACCATAGACCTTGGATGTGTAAAGGTTAGATCTACACAAAAGCAATAATGTTTGACCACACTTACTCAATCCTGGAATATCCTCAACTTTGATGACCCTTCTGGGGATACCAGCCTCCTTCTGGAATAATATACTCCACAGTTAGATGAAATTCTGGTATGGAGAATCTAACACTAAAAGATATAATCATTTAAACTTTAGAAATAATCTAAAAAGAGGTTCTTTCCATTTGCTAGCTCAAGGGAAAATTACAAAATTAAAGCACGGAAATTATAAATAAAGAAGACAAGTTGTCCTCAGGAAGTCCGAATAGCAAACAGTACTTACAAACTCAATTTTAAAATTTCCCTCACTCAAAAAAGGCTATAAGCCACAGCTGACTTAGTCATCAAAGACACTAGATGACTAGATAAGTAACTAATTCTAACTGCCTAAGAAAAATGAGTTAGGAAAGCAAGGTCTGACCATATGATAATGAGACACTTGGAGAGGAAAGCTACGCAAGCAAGCTTGCAGCAAGGTAATTGTCCCTCTAAAAGAAAAGCAGACTTTCCCAAAGATTCTAAGCAAGGATTACCTCCAAGACGCACATCCAAATCACTAAGCAACCAACTCTTGATTTCGCACCCCACAAAAGCAGCAAACTGCCTAATACAACATGGGCTAGATCACTTAAATCCACAATTCAAAAATTCTGCAAGACAATGAACTTCCCCCCTATTTTAATTTAAAAAAGTTAGTATATTGCACTATTCACTAGTACGGCTCTATCTTAAGAGTAGAGATAAGGTTTCATTTGCCAACTCATACCTACATCATTGTTATCTTAATTTAATAAATATGAGAGAATCGGGTCTTATCTTAGTCGGAGCAAGTACTACTTTCCCCATGAAAGATCTAGGGTTTGATTCTCAATTAGTCCTTTCCTTCCCTCACTCTACCCTTTATCATAAGCAATATGCATTACCTAGTTGATATCCTTTACACACTTAATCAAAGAAACCCAAATTCACTTTATAATAAGAATTCTCAAAAATTTAGTTAAAAGACCCTTGTACACCTTTTGAACAGGTCTCATTCACATCCTCATTAACCAACGGCCAAATGCCTTCAATCCACAAATTAGCACTTAAGTTGTAGGAAATCCTACCCCCGATCAACTAGCAAGCAGCATTGAGACATTACATCAAGCAAATTTAGACAAGCAAACACTCATCCCATAAACACATAAAGAAAAGAAATTTAGTTTTAATTACATTATAACCACAATAGAATGACATTGAAAGCCATCAGGAACCAACCAATATCCCTATCCACACTGAAGAATGAGCCAATCTGTCTTCATCAAATGACATCAATCACTCATGCTCCAAAAAAGGTATATGGTCCAGTCCATTACCACAATCATTACCCTGTTATATCCTCTTGCATCAAGAGTCTCTACTCCCTAGAGCCGTGATATTTCTCTACAGAGAGCATCATATCAAAGACTACCAAAATTATTTAAGTATTTTAAATCTGACGTTCATAATGTTTTCTTGTCCTCGAGTAAGGAGACCCATGAACCCTTTTTCCTAGTGATTATCAATCTCTCAAAATCATCGACTTCTCTTGAGTTTGTATATAAAAACTCCACAACTTGAAGGCATAATCCATGTTATCACGTATTTTAGCACTCCTTTGTATATGGGAAACACTCTCTTGGTGTCTTTCAAATACAATTCTTTAATACATGTCTAAGAAAACAAATGTTTCACATCTACATCCACCTTTTCTAGCTTTAATAGCTTGCAAGAGTACTAGACTCCAAGTATCATACACAATAGAAACAACCCAAAATTAATAAGTTTTCAAATCGGACGTTCTTAATGTTTTCCTTTTCCTTGTGTCACGAGATCCATGATGCGTCTTCATCATAAGACATATGAACCCTCTTTCCAACTCAGATTCCTCATCTAACAGCCATCACTTCCCTCCACAGAAAGCAACTAATTCCATTGTACCCTTACACTTTTAGACTCATATGCCTCAATCTCCAAGAAACTTGAATTGAGAGCAATTAAGCTTACCTTTGTTTTTCACGTGTAAAGATTAAAGGATCACCTAAAATCCTTGATGATCAGGATCTTTTACTACATGCTAAAGTTAGTATAGACTCCGCCGCTATTGCAATATAGCAACACTGCGACAACAATGACATAGCCTTAATCCCAACATACGGGGTCGGCTACATCAAACAAAACGAATCGATGTGAAAGAACATCGGCAATGTATGCAGCCTGCAGCTATGGCATTGCATTAGAATTTAATATTTTTCCTTAAGGCTTAAAAGACAAGTAATTCTAGGAATTTGATCTTTGAAAGCAGTTCCTAATTAAGTAGTGCCCCTCAGCACACCATCTGAAGTTCTGTCTCTTTTACTTATTGTTATAAAAAGGGAAACCTTAAATTCTTATTGCATCTTATTTGTAAAATATTATTATGGTATATTACATTTAGAATAATCTTTAGAAATTCCTATTACTATATAAGCTCAATCATTTTTATGAAAAAATAATTCAAAATATGTGCCTAAAAAATCACATCACCTAGGAATGTGAACTCTACCTCATGCCTTTTTCCTAGGGTGCAAGAAAAATATCATCTCACAAACCTATGAAAATAATGGGTTATTAAATTACCTTCTCAAAAGGAATACCATCATAGACAGTATGACAATTGGAGAGCTCTCTGATTTTTCCATCAATGGCCTGTACCACCCAACAAAATAAGGTTAATTGAAAAATGTGGTGACCCAAACTTATTTACTTATAACATAGACCAAAGTAAAAAAAAAAAAGAAAAGAAAATAAATGAAGGTACTCTCACCATAATTTAAGCAAGGGACAGTGTGACACGCCAAGGCAATAACTTTAATCCATTATCCACTAGGATCAATTGGCATATGTAAAGGAGATGGAAAAGGATTATTTAGTTCTTGTAAAATCTATATTTGTTACAATATAGAGGATACGATAAGGATATAAGAGAGGGAATCAAAGACCTTTGACTTCCAAATGTTATTCCCAAGGAGCCGTTGGGGTTAATTATGGCCAATGGAATTACGGAAATTTCAATATATCACCTTTTTTCCTATTAACTTGCATCATAAATGGAAGCACAAAGACTGTGGAGACGCACAAAGTTACTTAATTACCTTAGGCTTTTATCCTTGCAACCTGTACCCCACAACCTTCCCTCAACTGATAACCACACTAACCAACCTCTACCCAACCTAGCAGCCTCCACCCTGCAATCTTAGTCCACCCTCACAGAGAAGTCACAAGACATCCCCACCTCAAAATTACCATTGTCCTCAATGCCAATGAAATCTATAAAAAGATCCCCCTCCATCTCACTGGCGTTGTATATTGCAAGTATTAGAGAACACCCTAAAAATGAAATTGTCGCAAGGAAATAAAAATGGAGGAAGTATAGGATTGATAAGGACAATAATTTCATTCCCTCTCCCCCAAAATTTATCTATACACCCTTATTCACAATCGCACTAAATACTTCCCATGAATTAAATAAACCAAGCTCAAATTAGCACAACTACAAATTCATGTCAGATAAAAATTTTCCCAAAGTACTGCTTAACATTCATACCAGCAAAAAATAATTTTTCTAGTTGCTTATAGCATATTTGCATATGATATTATTCTGAAATCATAAAGTAACGGAAAAGATAAGTATCAAAGGTTCTTTTTAGAGTCTAAAATTTCTTACCTTCTTTTGACAGCGGATCATAGTTGACAAATCTGTGTATGGAAGCTTTGGGTCGATTTTGCATTCCATAAGAATTCCACCATCATAGTCTTTAATGTACCTAAAAAAAGGAGATAAAAGCATAAAATTAAAATAAAAAAAAGAACACTAACCACATCAAACATCACAAAACGATAACACAGCTTCTATAGAGCCATAAATTTCACTTAAGCAACTCGTGGCTAGTTGATGGTAGGTTGGTAACATAAGAGTACGCACTATTCCATCCTATCAAACATCTTAACCTCAAAAACAAATGATAGAGATAAAAGGAAGACAGCCAACAAGCTTCATTTACTTGTAGAACTGATTCGTTCCTTTCTCCCACATTAACTGCAGTATAAAACTTACCCATGCCATATGTCCTTCTCCAAGGTGATCTCTTTAGTAAAACCCTTCAAGATATAAAATATAACAATGTCAGTGATTTATCCTTTGAGCATTAACATAATTTGAAAAGGGTGAATTCCAGAAAATGTAGCATGAATCAGTTGACAAACACAATAAAGCTCAATCTGTTATGAAAAGTCATAGCTTCAGTTTTTCTCAGCCATTGAATCCCTATTCTCAATTAGAGTACACTATATTCACTATTCAGTTACATATCAATAGCTAGATATTCTTTATTATGAGGTTAAGCCATATGGATCCTGTCATTATGCATGATGACTGGTGCAGGAAAAGAAAATCCATATATTGAGAGAAAAGTTATCATTCTTGATGATCCTCCCCAAGTCTATCATGGTTTGTCTACAAAGTGACGCTGATTTTAATACAGTAACTCGTCTTATTGCGAGGTGGGAGACTAACCTATAATGAATGTATTTGTATAGAACCTTTTCCCAAAAGTATTTTAACTTTGATGGATCTTAATACATAAAATTTCCTCCCCGAAGATTCCAAAAATATATATATTACAATAAAAACAAATCACAAAGAAATGACAAGGGTCACAATTAGGGCAGAGTAATAATACCCTATTTCACTAGTTCAGTCATTTTGATCAGAATCATCCATCATCCATTTTACTAAAGAAACGACACCAAGGTGAACAAACTTTAGACCCTCTATATTTCTTCAAATGTAGATAACCATACAACATATACAATAATGATGCCAAATAAAAACGATGGTAACTTCACCTGTTTGATAAAATAACCAACAGCATTATTGTCTGCATATGTTAGAAAATGCGTTAATCCATCAACATCACGTGCATGCTGTTTTAGATGATTCATCAGCCTAGTGCCATAGCCTTTTACTTGTTCATCAGCAGTAATAGCACAGAAGGCTATCTCGCCAAATTTTTGGCTGTCAAAATACCAAGGACAGCACATTCAACAGCAATGAAAGGATACAATGCATTTCCTAAAAAAACCTATTTCCCATATACACAGAAGTGATTGATTATACGCGCTAGTCATGAAAAGGAAACTGAGAAGAAAGTTAGATATGTGTGTGCATTTACAAAGATAACCGTGCTTATAGAGATGAAAAGGGAGCAGATACAGTAAGTTCAGCATAACTGTCCCGTGTTGAACAATAAGCGGACTTTGCCACCATCTCATCACATACATCTACATAAATTTATAAGAACTTATCACTATCCTCCATTTCTTTTTGATAGTTACATTTCTCCCTTATATGTGAGAGTTTTTTGAGAGAAGTGTAGCCATTAAAAAACAGAAGATAGTATTTCATGAAGAGGCTTAAAAAGTAAATCTGATGTAGATTAATCCCTCCATCCATATTGCTTTTTCACATAACTTATCTTATTGCGTATTAATGGTTTCTTAAAATGGTAATACACTATATTAATGGTTAATCAAACTAACTACTTAAATCTATGTCTATACCTTAAGAAAACCAAAGCAGGGAGTGTTGTTTCATCAAAAAAATAGAGATAATCCTCACTTGATAGGAAGATAATGTAATTAAAAAAACTGTTAGTATTTTATAGTTAAACGACCTTTAATTATACAGTATATACACTTTGTAAGGAAAGTATAACACACGTAATTTGAATAAATTGTACTCTAGAAGGGGAGATACAAGAGTTAACAACAAGTCTCCAACAACAACAATCCATTACCCCAATGTCATTAAGTGACTCTTACCTAGGTGGGTCTTGAAAAGTCCGATATACATAACTTACCCTTATTAGTGATAATAGAAAGATTGTTTCTGATTGAATTTGAAGACCACATTTCTGTTTTGGAAACCTGGAACCCTGGTGCATACCTATCTTTTTAAAGTCCCTATATGACAATTTTTTAAAAATTTGCTGAAAGTCTAAACAAACAATACAAATTCATTCATATCAAAGCAAAAAATGTGTATTTTTAATTCTTTTGAAGATTGAGTTGTGCCATGAATTCCTTTCTCATTTCCATTTATATGCAACATAGATGTAAGTTTGCAACCATGTTTTCTCAAAAGAATACCCTTCAAATGTTCAAGAAAAAAACACATGATAAAATTAATTTATAAAACAATTGGACAGGATACAAGAAAGGGTTGAAAGTCACAAGTATTGAGAAAAAGATTAAGAAATCGTTTAATGGTATGGATATGCGCAAAGATGAGTTATTTGCGAACTGGTAAGAAAGATAGAACATTTACACTTTGGAAACTTCAAAAGAGGGTGAGAAAGACAAAAGATGACCGAGACAGGAGTGAAAAGGGATTACAGGTTAAGATAGAAGCAAATCAAAATGAATGATTTAAAAAAAAAAATCCATGTGGACGACCATTGAAAGTGATCTTTAGTTGATGGATGATGGAGCCGACTCTAACATTTTAGAATTAAGGTTTTAGCATTATTGTTGTGCAAGATATAGTGCAATGACAAAGAAGGGTTTTTCAGAGAAATACATTGGTATAGTGTAAGATATACATTGAGAAGTGAAGACAAATGTACATGGCCATCATTAAGACTCGACCATTGCAGATTTGCAGTGGTCCTAGATGATGTAACTCATTGAAGCGTGAAACGCAGATCACTACTAAAACCGGAATCATTCGAAAACGGGACTTAAATCGCCGGTGAGGGCGATCAGATTTCTGGTGACCTTTTAGAAGTTAGCTTCAGTGTTTGCTCTCTAAGAAGAAACCATAAAAGGTGAAAAAAACTACGAGCAATCGAGGATGTTTTGGGCTTCGGTCTTCAATGAGATATTGTAAAAGGAGAAAAGAGGACAAGAAGAAATCGAAGGAAAAAGGATATGAAGGATTTAGATTTTAGACTTACGGATCGAGATAGTAGAAAATCAAAATGCATGGAGAAGAATTTATATGGACGATTATTAAAAGTGATATATTAGTTTATGTAGCCGACCCCAATCTTTCATAATAAAGATTTTGGCATTATTGTTGTTGTTGTTGAACATCACATAGCTGAACACAGATATTCGAGCATGATAGCATAGCATAAAACTGATAAAAGCATAACTTCTGCAAGTTATAGCGTTTTAAACTTTCTACTTCCAATTTATCCATACACAAGTTTCGTGCTCCACTAGGTTAAAAGATACGAAATGCAGAGAGTATAGAGTTTACCTCTTGTATGGACGATAAGTGATGCCACCAACAACACTAGTGTTACGTCTTACAACCATCACAGATTTATGGTTTCTGCAAATATTCAAATCAGTGATTAATAGCAAGCCTTGAAAGTACCACAAGTCTGAAAAATCCAATCACACTATCAATATATCCCTTTTAAAAACCTTTTTTGTCTATTTCTTTTACAATGTTTACCTAACTACAAGTCAGCAAACATTTTCCAAGTGATTTACTTAATTGTTCCATATAAATAACATGTACAAGCCAGGACAAACTCACATAAAACCTTTTTTGTCTATTTCTTTTACAATGTTTACCTAACTACAAGTCAACAAACATTTTCAAAGTGATTTACTTAATTGTTCCATATAAATAACATGTAAAGCCAGGATAAACTCACATTAAGCAACTCAATCATTTCGCATACCTATCCATCACAAGACGAACAATATATTCCTTTGGCATATTAGGAAGTTGCCTGGCAAATATATTTTTCAACCCTATCAACCTGAAAGATCAAAATTAAAACATTTCATCAATTGTTAATTTGTAGCAAATTCACATCCCTCTTTCACAATCACAAACCAAAAAAATTGTATAAACATTGAGCCAGAAAGATTACCAAACCATATGCTCATCAACTCCGTCATTCCAATGACATGGAAATTTCAGTTTTCCACTTTCCTCCTGCAAGATTCAGATCTTCATAAGACTTTTAAAAGATGTAGCATTAGAGTATCAAAACTAAAGTAAAACATCAAATTCCTAATGGTACAAAAATCCATCTGTTTCCTTTGACCACGTAACATGACTGAACTCTTTCGTTAAGCTAATTTGATAATATTCTCTCCATTCCTTCAAAGCTCTACCTACATCCTGTTCTCATCAGACATAACATGACTGAACTCTTTCGTTAAGCTAATTCAATGATACTCTCTACTCTATAGTCTCCGCAAATCTTCTAATTTCTTATAATTTCGGTTCTCATCAATTATTACATAACAGAACTAATTGAGTAAGATCTATCGATTCATTCTAAGTTCTTCACACTTTCCATTCCCAACGGTTGTATTATGTCAACATAAAACCAATTCACTTGAAGACTAAAAAATTCAATTCCGTAGAAGTGAGTTCTGTTGTGACAAGCTCCAAATCACTCGATGATCGAAGCAAGGCTCGAAGTGATGATGATTACTTGAGCAAGGAAGATGCTGCAGGCTGCTGTAAAGATGGCTCGACCAACCGAGCAAAGGTGGCTCGATCGAGCCTTAACGCTGCTAGTTTCCAGTAGCACTCTGAGGGAGCGCTCAACTGGTCGAGCCTTAGTGCTCGGTCGAGCAAATGCAGCAGGGAGTTTCTTGCGACTTTCTGTTTTGAGTGCGGGTCTTTGTGGGCTTTTACCCATTTGGTCTATGTTGATGGGCTATATAAGAGGGCTTAGAACATCATTAGAGCATGTGGGAGAGGCAAACACAAGTGAGAAACTAGGGCATAGGCCATAAGAGTATTCTTCATTGTGTTAGTGCCATTTGTGGAGTTTCACCATTAAAGGTGAAACCTTTATTTTTTAAGAGTGTGTTCTTAACTATTGTAAGTTGACTTATTAGTGTAATTGTTGATTTCATTAATGATAAGATACTTTAATTGAGGGGAGGTATCCTTTGATACCTCATAAACACTTTGTTTGTTGTTTCTTGCTTCTCTTGATTATACTTTGTTTTACTCATCTTCTACATCGTCTTTTCTACCATTGTTGGGGCAAAGACCTTCTCTTTCAAGTTCATATATACATACAGATAAGTTCAAATCCAAGCTAATAAATAAATGTTCCATTTAAAAATGACCAATGATGCAAAACTGCACACAAAAATCAAGTAAATATTACAATTCATCAACTAAATTATCAGAAATAACCTAAAGCAACAACAAAATTCAATCATACCTCGCGCTTCAAACCTTCTTCTCGAGCACTGTAAGCACCACAAGTTTGAATATTCTCAGTAGTATTCTTCGCAGGATCTTCCTTCACCACTGCACCACTATTACCAATAGGAGTACTACCACCACCAGAATTAGCGCCATCTTTAACAGTATCCATAACCTCAACTTTCACCGCACTGGCATCGACCTTACTAAGTTTCGAACTCCTTGGCGCAGCATCAAGTCGCGCAGCAGTAAAAGTACGAATAGATGAGGAATTAGACGGAGGAAAATTATCATTATCGTCATCATCATCATCGTCATTGTCTGCAGGAGTAGCACCAGCAGCGTCGTCGGAGGAGTTATCGGCGGGAGTAGCGGCGGAGATACTGTCAAGATCGTCGTTATTTTCGGCGGAAATTATGGAAGAAGGAGGAGCATCAATGGTGGTTGCTGCAGGGGGAGGAGGAAGTTTCCGCTTGTTGTGGTGGGAATGGTGGCGGAGAGAAGAAGTTGCGGCAGAGACTGAGGCGGAGGAGTGGGAAGGAGATTGGGATTGGGAGTGAGAATGGGAGGAGCGAGATCTGGCGCCAGTAGTGGTGGTTGGGTTTAGGTGCGAAGGGTGGGAATCCATTGGAGCAGTAAAATTAGGCCTGAGAGTGGACTTTGGAAGAATTTGGGGTTGTCTGAGAATAATTTGGATGTTTCAAGAGATTCTAGAAGGTCTGTCTAACCATCCTTGCTATGCGATAAGCCCTTTAACCATTCCTACTCGATTTTCATAACACGTGCTCTCTTGAGATATCGTCTTTTATCTTTTGTAACGATCAATATTAAAAGTTCAACCCAAATCTATATTTAAAGTTTAGCAATATATATATACAATTGGACTGGGCTTTTGAGAGTTGTCTTTACAAAAGACGATCTCAAGTAAGAATTTGTGTTTTCATAAAGAAGTTCATGACCCGAGTTAAATGGAGTTTGATGTTCTAAGACCCAACCTAGATTTTTGTTATATTTCTCTCACCGGAGTTATAGCATTAATTTTTGTTATATTTATGCATTCTTCAAATTATATATCAACTTAGTATTGGGGTCAAAGCAAATTACAAATGATCGCATTTTTGGTAAGGAGAGCCGGGTCTTTAGTCCTCTTTGTGAAAGGAATACGGGTATGAATTTCTCTCACCGGAACCCTGCTTTCGAGCGGAATATTGGATATGATAATAATGATGAACTAAAGATTAAGACTAGTAAGGCGAGATTAAGGAATCCCATACTCCCTTTATCCCTAAAAAGATTACCCTACTTCTTAATACTAGTACTCTCTACTAATTTCTTAATACTTGTGTCAATTACTAATGTTGTAATTCCTTAAAAACGAAGAGACTAATAAGCAAACTTAAGCATTAGTTTCTAAAATAAACATGAATTCAAATCTATAACCCAACAAGAAATTCACTCCACAAAAGCATGTAAATTTTAAAAGAAAAATCATTACAGTTGGAATAGAATGAAGTATGAACAACTTTTCACAGTGAAATTATGTTATGTTTGGGAACGAGGATTTCATTTGAAAATCTTGAATTGAATTAAATTTAGTGTATAGCAAACTAATAAAAACTAAATTTGGATTTGTATCAATTGCATCATTGTATTATAGTATTAGTTAAAATTGAGAATTTGAGAATGGCTTCTCACACATTGTTATCCTCAAATTCTTTATTTATGATTTCATGATTGAAATCTACAATTGAAAATGAAATATTTATTCCCAAACATAACCTTACGGATTAATTTATACCAGATACATATGCAAATATGATTGATCAAGTTTTAAACTTTCTTCTTTCAAAAAAAAAAGTTTTAAACTTTCTAGCCCTCTTTTTTAAGAGTTAGGATCCTCTCCATTACTTAAAATGTAATGGAGGGTCCATTACTCAATCTAATGGCTATAATTACTTGATAGAATTTTGATAGGGAAATTTAACATTTTAATTTTTATTCTAAAATAAGTGTCAGAATCTTAGTATAGGTATTGGACAAAAGTAATAGAGAGCATCCTAATACTTTTTTAAGATAAGCATGGAACCTAGTTGAGTAGAAGCTGACATTTAAATGAGTATCATTACACATTTACTCTACATTCAATCCAAGTTGAAGTACACTTGACATCAATCAAACTACTAAACATAATTAAAATATTTTTTTTACTCATAAACTTTTCTCAAAAAGTAAAGGCCATATTCATACATCAATAAATTTACCTTTATTACATTAATTTCAATATATAAACTTTTGATACGAAATTTTATATTTACAGTTTACTTGTGAAAAAAAATTTATAATACGATAAAACAATTTTACTTGTGTTAAAAATCATTCTAATTTTTAGATCCTTATACATTACACTTTCAATTATCTTTTAAACTTGAAATTGCTTTATGAAGCTCTGTCTAATTACGTACTTATCTTGTCTCAATATTATATAGCTCATTTTTTGGTATGTTTCAATAAATTTGTTCAATTTATATTTCTTATCTCATTTTTAAATATCCAACTACATAATTCACTACATGCCATTTACAAATGAAGCAAACTAAATAAAACAAAAAGTAGTAAAAAATTAACACATTCACATGATGATTAACACGTTTACTTGTGAAAATTGGAAACACTTAACCTAATAAAGCTTCATCCTATCTTGGTCAAAGTCTAAATTGCATATTTTCAATACTAAATGACTTGGTGTCATCTTAGACCTTAAGCTTTGTTCATTAATGATTTAATAAATTTAGTAGTCTAATCACTAAAAACCCTTTTAAAATTGCTCGAAAACTTCCAAGCTACTAAAACCCAAATCACAACTTTTTCAATCCCAAATCTTTGTATCCAAAAACTAAGAAGAAAATCGATTTTTATTTCATACAAGATTCTGAATTTTTATTCATTAATGATTTAATTAATTTGACGTTTTAATCACGAAGAACCCTCCTTAAATTGCTTGGAAACTTCCAAGCAACTAAAACCCAAATCACAACTTTTCCATCCCAATTTTTTTTATCAAAAAACTAGAAATAAAATCAACGCTATCTCAAATAAGATCCTAAATAATTAGAAAAATTATAAATATAAGTTTTTTTTTCTAACCTTCCAAATACTCCCATAAATACATACTTGATTATATTCCTATCATTTTTAGTTATACACCATGACATTAACATCATCAATGGAGTTCATCCATACAGCCCTCTTTGAAAGCAATGAATTGGAGCTCTCATACACAGACCCGGATCAGAAATGGATAATCCGAAACCATCTCCTTAAACTTCTAGAAGATTTCCCATCTTTTATACCATCAACTAATACATATACTCATTTTGATGGTAAAACTATGAATCTTCTAAACATTAATGGATTCCTTCATGTCTCAGAATTCTTACCAGAAATTCCGATCATCATCTGGGTTCATGAAAATTATCCTGTTATGTCACCAATGATCTTTATCCCATCAAACCCAGATTGCAGAATCCATAAAGATCATCTCTTCATAGATCAATCTGGTGTTGTTACAATACCATATGTACTAAATTGGGATCATTCTAGAAGCAATTTATGTGAACTTCTACACAATCTTATCGTTCTTTTTCGACATGATCATCCTTCCATGCCGTCTTCTGTATTAAAAGAAACAATTATAAACGATCTTTATGCAAAGATTAGTCGTGATTTGGGAGTTAGGGATGAACAAATTGGGGATGAAATCGAGAGATTGTCGAATGAACAAAAAGAGGTACAAAAAAGGAGTTATGATTTGGATGAAGAAATTTGTAGGGGGGAAAATGAGCGAGATTTTTTGGAGAAAAGGGTTTTGGAAATTAGAGAATATAATGAGAAATTGTTTGATTGGGTGAGAAAGTATGAGAAAATGGGTCCTACAATGGAGAATGTAGGAAATGAAATATTTGGTAAGAAGAAAAAGATTATTGATTGTATGATTGAAGATGATGCTTTAGATGATGTGATTTGTGCATTGGATAAGGGTCTTGATGAGGGTTTTGTTAGTTTGGATGTGTATATAAGGGAAATTAGAAGGCTTGCTAGAGAGCAATTTTATCAAAGAGCTATGAGACTTAAGTTGAAAACTCTGCTTTTGTGAGATACTATTTTTCGGTGATATGACATTTAAATAAGAGTTTATATGTTGATAATTGAATTAGTTGGGTTATTGAACCCATGTATAAAAATGGGGTGAAATTTTGTTTAGATTTATTGATTTTCTTCTATAGTTTGTTCATACAGCATATTGTTATAATTTATAAAGTTATTATGTATTATTGTCGGAAATGGAAATGAATTATTATTGTACCGGATTGAATGATTAACGATACCTTGAAGAAAGGTTATAAGGATCTTGCTTGAATTGATTAAAATCAAATTACAGGAACATACAATTCAAAAAATAAACTTGAATAAAACTTTTTTGGAAGTAGTCCTAAATTTAATATCAATAGAGAATATTATTTTTTTTAAATGTAAATTATGAAATATTTCAAGCATATATGTGAAATAAATTAGTGAAAGATGGTGAATAAACAAATCAATACTATCACTCTTTAATCCAATTAAGATCGGTTTTTGAATCATCATGTTGTTAAGTACTTACTATTATCCACAATGTATTCCGTCTGTAGCAAATTTAAAGAGACAGAGATATGCAGTAGTTTTTAGAACTCTTGACAATGAAGAACAAGGGCAAGACAGTATATATCAATCGATGTAAAACATTTTGATTAACCTAAATAATCATACATATTGGTGGTATGCTACAGTTGAAGAGAACACTATCGAAACCAACGACATCGTAATTGTATGTATGATCCTTGAACCTGTTTATAGACTTGTAATTTTAAAGGGTCCAGGAAGCAACCAAAAATTTCCACAGATGAGAGAGCTCTATGTATGAAAAACTTGAAAGCTCAACCCATTCAACATATCTAGAGAATCATAACAATGGTATACATAGCACGAGGCATCGTTAATCTGTTCTCGATCGATTTGAACTACTACTTCTGTTAGTGTTGTACATAGGTAATAACCATCTATACCCGTGCTTCTTCCTCCCATAACACCGCCAATAGAGAATGAATAAACCCATAATCACGCAAAGGGGTATCGCCCACCTGGTCATCGCAAAGCAACATATTAGAACGAGAAAATCTTACCAATGAAGATGCTTTGTAATAGAGTCGTCGTCGTCATCATCATTATACCCAGTGTATCCCGCCCATTAAACTATGATCAGGGTCTGGGGAGGGAAGGAAGGCGGCAACACATACCCATAAAGGAAGGCGGCAAATCTTACCAATGAAGATACTTTGTAAAAAAAGAGTGATACACCTATTCTACTCGGAGTCTTTTTTTATCCATATACCCATGTGAGATCCTCGATGCTTTGAAAAGATACGACAATTAACGATTCATTTTAGGTTCAAGTGAAGGAGAACTCGCACAAAATAGGTAATTCGGACACTGGGACATCAGAATAAGTTCGAGACAAGTGCCCGAGTTCGAGTAACATTATAAACACCGATCAAAAGGGGCAAGAATCATCTAATCAGGGGTAATCGTTGATATTTCAGATATAGCTCGGAATTTCTTTTGAAATATTCTAGTGAAAAGTTCAGTTCTATTACCTGTCCAAATCGATGACTGGACTGTAAACCACTGTTTCCCAGGTACCTACGATGACATGCCACACGGGATTGTAATACAGAGATTCTGCTGACCAGAACATCCTCGTATACGTCTCCAAGAAAATGAACATTATCCAGGCACCGATCTCGAGCAAAATAAACTTTATGATAAATCGTCCCACCACTACCATCACCAAAGAAAATGCCACCAACCAATTAAAAAGCCGATTGTTGTATTCCTTGATGAATAGAGAGCGTGCCTTCCCCATCATCTGCATGTGTATATTTCACAGGTGATAATACTAATTAGACTTCGTTGGAACATCGAATAAATTAATGAGATGAAGCCAAATTGCACAAAATGACATCTAAAGTAGAACAACGTAAAATATGAAACACAACCTTCATCATCCGATTTTCATAGCTGGCTTTTGACGGTCCCACACACTGTTGTTGAAAAGTCTCGTTGCACGTGAGAAAACCGGCATTGAATTTCGCCATGGAAGGAAGTCTGAGCACCTGAAGTTGGTCCATCTTGTCCTCACAAGTTGTAAACAGCATCTCACAAAGCTTTGTTGATTCGTATTGATTTGCCATTATGTAATTCTTAAGCACCTACACGAAAAGCAATGGTTGCCTCGGATTAATGTCAGCAGTAATAAACTGGCTACTAGTGTTCCAGGGCTATTCTGATTTGTAAAAATCGCGGAACTCGTTGCAATTGCGGTAACGGTTGCGATGCTATGACTCGTTTCGCAGACATCGCGATGTGAATTGTTCAATGATAACCAATGCTATAAAGATAATTCAACCGGATGCATGTACCTTATTAATTTCTTCACTCAATTGTTCAACTGATTTCTTAGCATGTTGACGACCAAAATGCTGTTCATCAAAAGTTTTCATTGCAGCAACCCTTGATTCTTCATGGGCTAGTTTCAACAGTTCCTCAGAGAGAGGCAATCTCAACATAGACATCTTTTCACTGTAGAGCTTTAAGCACCTCTCAATAATTTTCTTATTGAAAACCTCAACAAGAGATCCGGTGGATGGAATTTCTCCTTTGTTCAATGCCTCAATTATCTGAAAAGACAAGGAAGAAATAAATTTAAAACATGTACAGTCAAAAGGCACATCAAGAAAGATAAACCCAGAACAATCATCTAACATGACAAGTTCACAGCTCATGCATAAAGAGACACCGAACTAGAACCAAAAATTATCATGCTTGAAGAGCATTGTTAAGCAATGTGATGCATATACATAAGAGGAAACTGAAGTCCAAATTAATTAAATTCCAGTGGGACAAGAGCAAACAATACAATATACAACAAAACGATTGGGTCGAATCAATAGATCACTTTCAGTTGTCGTCCACATGGACTTTTCTTCTCCATTCATTTCGATTTCCTACAGTATAATTATAAATAAGGGTGGAGAACACTATACACTCAGCCAAACAACTAGACATCCAAGTATAGCTGAAATAGTTGATGTTCAGCATTTTGGAATTAGATGTACACCTCTTAAAGAACTGAAAGAAACAGTTTGAAAATATATTGCATGGTTTTCACAATTCAAGCGAGATTAGAGAGGGCACCTGTTCAAGAAATGAAACAAACTCCTTTCCATTCAGCATTTTTCCCTGGACGATTTTTGGGCGGATGATAGAAGCAACAACTTTCTTCAGTTGATCCCTCTTTTTCACATAGCCAGGATCAAGTTCGGTATCATTCATGTCACATAGTCTTGTTCGCTGTAGATGAGGCTGTTAAAGTTTGAAGAAGAACAGCTATTAGAGTCACCTTCACACAGAGTCAGCAAAAAAGTTACCACTAAGATGTTCATGAACAATTATACACGATTAGAGCATGAATAGGAAGAAAACAAATTTATGGAGAAGACACGGATCGTGCAAATTGTATATCTAGTAAAGAAAGCAGCCTAAACACATTACACTCCAATGGAACAATGCCCACCAAACATATATTGATCGACAATGGCAACAGAAGAGGGGCTGACCACAAAACTAAACATAAGAACTCATTGTATCTAGAACACATACTTGTGGCAAGCTGAAAGCTGTGCTGTTGTCTCCCATAACAGCCAACGATTCTCGGATCTGATTAACCTGATCAATATCCTTGTCATCTGAAAGGACAGGTCCACAGCAAAAGACAAAGTCAAAATATAGTCCCAGAGGAAGTAACAAGTCTTAAGATAACTCATGAACTTTCCAGAAAAATTTAATTAGGAAAAGAACAAACCGTTGAGGTTGGGAATCCGCTTAAGAGCTTCAGTTACCATTTGTTGCACAGATTTCCCTTCTGTGAGACAAAAGAATATATATTAAAAAAAACCCACAACAAGACTTGTGTTCATAGCAGCTAATTACGTCTCGAGTTTTCCATCTTCTCATTTCCTCGGTAGCTGAGAGACCTTAATATGCTTTACTAAACTCATGTTTTTTAGAGAGACAGATAAATAAACTCCTAGTCTGAAAAAAATACCGTAGAAAAGGGTTAGAGAACTTACGTAGAAAATCACGTTGTATGAGCCATAGAAGCTTAGCAGGTTCGAAGGCAACATCTTGTCCCTGAAACAAACAACGTATTGCACACTTTTCAGCCATTACAAAACCTAAAGTAAAAATATTAATTATACGTTTCACAGGACATACCTTAACTCTGTTTTGTTATTAGACCCACAAAAACAAACAAAAGAGTTAGTAAAATGGGAAAAAAATATACAACCAATGAAAATTAGTTGTTCATGAATAGATATATGCAGTCATGATTCTTAACCTTCCATAAAACTCTTCAGCAAGCTCAACGGCAAAAGAAAGTCGTGATATATCAGCTTCACGCACCTGAAACAAGAAACACCATAACTCAGAAACCACTAGAGTTTAAAAAAGGAGGCCTGGGTTTAGCTATTAAAGATCTCGAGGAGCCAAAAGAGATGGGTACAAAATTCAAAGCAACAACAAAAAGAGATGAAGAGGGTTAAGAGGAAGAAAAACATACCGTCTCCGGCAAATTATAAATAAGTACAGAACTCATAACAGTTGCCAACGCAAAAATGCTGTGAAGGAAACAACAGAAAGGCTTTAGACATAATTATTTGCACCGATGTGCTTCAAATTGAAGGTTACTTGAAAAAAAGATTACCGGTCATCATAAACATTTGATTTCCCAATGCTTTCAAATCCTTCAGTATCAAGATACAGTACAGCCGTCTTAACACCATCAACCTCCACTTCTTTTGGCATTCCCCAAACCCACACCCCTGGAAAATAATGTTCATGGGTGACAAATGCTATTGAATATTGATATCTAACAAAAGTCATATTTCCAGGATTTTCCATCAGAGTAATACTCTAAATTACTTAAAATCCTACCTTTCGTTTTAGTATCTCGCATGTGCCCAACACCAAAACCTGCTCAAGAAAAAAAATATATAAAAAACAAGTTTTAGATCTCAATTCTCAAATGTCAGAAAAGTTGTGTATAATACAACTTTTAAATATGAATTGTACAGTAATTATGATATTAATACATCACCTTCATTACAAGATAGTGACAGGAGCTGATTAAGTAGGAATGATTTGCCAGATCGGTATGGTCCAATCACCTGATGTTATATAGAAACAACAATAAAGTCAAGATAAATATGAAAAATACATAGGTGGAAGGCTGGAAGCCATAATTAGAAGAAACAAGGCTCAATAACACCATCAGCTTACAGCTACAGCAGAAATCGGTGATGTTATTCTCTCAATGGCCTCCAATCCCTCCCTGGAAAGGCGTAATTTCGTATGACCAGGATCAGGTTCTACAATAGGAAACCTGTTAAGAAGAGACAAAATGTTAGCGTCATCACGATCATGAGTCTCTCTTTTTCGTCCCAAAAGAAATGGAACTAATATAAACGTGTATAAGCATATATTGGCAATTTGGCATAAACTGGATTCATTTTAAGCTAGGATCACAAGTTCACAACGTTTAAGACTTTTAAGTTTATCTTTTCAAAAAAAAAAGACTTTGAGTTTATATCATGCACATGAATTTGGCATATGAACATTTTAAAGCCACCACTTACTAGAAAACCTCCAAAAAATTCTTAAAAGCAACCCTTCCACTTGATAAACTTAACTCCAAATTCAACCCCAATTGAGTATAGATATCTTTTAATCATCTAAAAACTAAACACTTCTAGTTTGATCATTCAAAAATGAAACCCTTTCCAGGTTCCACTCATATATCTCATGTCAGACGGCACATCCAAACCCCACCCAACATTACCGGGACCCATCCAAACCCTTGACATCCATTTAACCCATAAACACAACCCGCCAATCAACTAAATCACAATATCAGCCTCCACTGCAGCATGAAGATGAAAAAAGTGAAAGTAGGCTGAGCAATGGAGGCAATGCTGCATCTGCAAACAGGGGCCATTTCCGGTGACTTTCAAACAAGAAATCTTCCAATGGAGAAGCCTATGGTGGGGATCTGGAGTGGAGGAAGGGGGCATTGGTGATCCTTTGGCGTGAAAGGGGAAGAGCTTAGTGGTGGTAGGGACTAGGGACTAGGGACTAGAAAAGAAATGGAAGAAACATATATTTTTGGATTAGTTAATAACATAAGGAGTGGGCAGAATTAGAAGTTTATACTCTTTATAGTACGAAAATTACGTAATAATGATATACCTTAAAAATTAGAAGTAATGCCAAATCATGTGTACTAAATTATCTAGATATTACCATTAAATTAGGGGTGATACTATGATATGTTTAGCAATAACTAATCATAAACCCTTAGAGACAAACTAACTAATTTTAACCATCAACTCTTCTCTTCATTGTAATAGCTCTAGCTCATCCATGAGTATTCTTATAGCTCAAAGATTGAGAAACCTTGAGCAATAAGGACAAACTGTGCCTCACATGAAACTAAACAAACCCTTTCCTTCAACTCAAAAAAAATTGAAGAATGGGAGGATTACGAAAGAACATCACATGCATGCAACTCCATAGACAACTATTTGTCAGCACTTCCCGAAACTTGTTTCCAAGCAACATAAGAATGAGGAATTTCTCTAACATAGCTTAATAACAAGCTCTACCTTGATGATGTTAGCAGTCTCATCTTATGAAATTTTATATGAAACCTCACAAACGAAAACAAGTTCATGACTAGAAGCACAAAATCTCATCATTGACTTCCTATTGTAAGAGACTAACCTAGAGTTACATTTAAGAATATACTAAGATATAACAAAAGCAAACCCCTTCATTCCTAAATAGAAATATAGAATTGGATGTTAAGAAATCTTTTAGAATAAACTCTTTACTTTCTTCTACCTCCAAAATCCACACCCACACATTCAATCAATTTTTCTCTTTCCATCCCCACACATTTCTACCTTGTCTCTCCATTTATCTCTAAAGGTATTTCAACTTCCCATAGAAATTATGTTTGGTGGTTACATTCACACAGAGAAAAGTAAGATACATACTATACACCGGTCACTATAATTTCCTGCAAGAATTATGGCATTCGCTCCTATCAAACCTTGATGATCTCAAATTCACATTCAAGCCAAAAGAAAACAACAAATAAACTTACCACACACAGCATGATAAGTGATGAAGTTCAAATGAAGATATTAGCAATGGGGTTCACATTGAGACAATCAGACAATAGTAATGAACCACAGAATCATTGTTTAACTTTTGCATTTGCATTTTGAAGAGAAAAATGCATTTACTTTGAGATGATAGTAATGAACTTCTAAAATCTTGTCTAATCTTACATGAGACAAAATATTGCTTTACGACATGTAGAAAAGGTGAGCCAATATATCGGCAACTTCATTGTATTAAGGTTTCTATCAAAATACAAGAGTCAATGCCATTTGTGTTTCTAAATGCCCATACCTTTATTTAGTAACAAAGACTAATAATAGGTATGGTGTTTTAAGTTTTAATATCATATACAAAGAATATGAGAGTATAGAGGTGTTATATACAAGAGTTGACATAAATGTAAGAAGCCACTAAACATGAGCGTTTCTACAAAGGACTTACAAAGATATGTCTATTCACCTCAAGCCTTAAAGTACCTATTTTTCATAAGCCATTCTAATATTTAGATAGAGATAACTCAACACTGGTTACAATCCTGAACACACCTCCTCAGGCTATAAACTTATTCCAGCTAGAAAATTGCCATATAGTCCAAACTCCTCATGATGAACAGGTGAAGGATAGATCACGATTTTACTAAAACTCCATGCATGGTGATTGGAACATAACCCACATTCTCTCGATGATTCAACTAAAAGTCCCTTCAAGATAATTGGACCATTCCCACCCTCTCAATGACTGAACCGAAGTGTGCATCTTAGCGTATCCAAACTTAAAAATATTCAATAAAAGATCTCACAACTATTTTACAAGGGTGAAGGAAACCACATACTCAATCAAATTCTTAAACTATTGTGATTTTGTTCTTAAGATCTCAAGTAAAAAATTCTATGTGTATGCTCGGATGCCAAAAACTTAATTTGACTTCAGGTCAACTATATATTCTATTTCTATGCTCCATCCATGGATAAACCATATCAAGCACACTTGACCAAGCTAAAATATACCTAGAGAAAATTATGCCAGAACAAAAGTAACTATGATCTAATTAGGTATTTAAACCACCTCTTACTCTATCTCATCCTAACCCAATTATCTTCTTAGTGCCAAACTCATTTCATTGCAATTCCATTGACAATGCTCTAGTAGTTGCATGCCAATTGTTGGCCTTAATTAACATTAGCATGCCTTTTCCATTTATCAAAAACCCACTTACTTTATTCATCACAAATGTCAAAATCATCTCAATTCATTAATACTCCCTATATTGTCAACCCTTGAAAAGCTATCACACACCCCAATTAGTATAATGTAGCTCACACACATTAAGCATTAGCATTCACCAATAAATAATGGCAATTTAGAAAACTAATCTAAAGAAAATTATGCATAACAAAAACATACTTAAGCATGCAATTGATCATAAAATAAACCCAAATCAGCAATCAAAGAAACAATTATCCACATTGTTCATCAATCTTAGAGTCAAATCTAAAACTACCCAAGATTTGACTCTAACTAACAAGCATAAAAAATGCAAGATGAAGGAAGAAAGATTCACATACGCTTGGTGGAAGTCATCAATTGCTGAAGACCCAGATGCAAAAATTGATAAAATAACCAAAACCCAACTCCAAATCCTCACCATATTTGTGAAAAATTCAAAATACTTCAAATCTTCATCCTTTGAGATCTCATCCAAAAGAGGATTAATTCGAAAATTAAGAGAAATCCAGTAAACCCACTTGAATTAAAAAGGTATAAAATTTCTCAAATGTATAAATTTTATCAAAGTGGGTATTTTTTTTAGTTCACATTTAAAATCCCAACCTTTGCCCCCCTTTTCTTCTTTTTTTTCTGCAATTAAAATTTTCTTCCCCAGAAACAAATTTTAAAATAAACGATAAAGAAGGTGATTGTTTGGCTAAAGAAGTAGGAAAGTGGAAGATCTCCAGAATTTATTTGACAATAAAGAGAGAGAAAGATCAAAGAGGAAGAGAGTGGAATCAGAGTTCTGAGATTTGAGCCATTGGAGAATGGACATCGAAGAAATTAGTGGAAATAACAAGGGATATTATGGTAATTTCAGTTTATGATAACGTAAATTCTTAGACGTGTTTTTTGGCTATTGGAGAAGATGAGTAATGTATTAACGTCGGTCAATGGAGCCTAAATGAGGAGACTTTCTAATAACATCAATAGGATATTTATGTATTTGGAAAAATTATCAAGAATAATATCATTTATTGTTCCTCCGCTGTGAATAATTTTTACTATTGTTTATTTTAAATAATCTAATTTTTATATATTTTGTTGAGAGCACCTTTTTTCACATTGTAATCGGTTGTTATAGGTATCTACCACCAAAGAGGAGTAGGGTAAACGAAAAAGCCTAAGGGAAAGAAGAAGTGAGTGTAACGGCTAGTAGGTATCTACAGTAGGCGGTTAAAATAGGAAAATTGGTGATGTCAACAAATAATAACAAAGGTGAATTATTTAGAAATAATTAATAGTAGGGATTATTCACATCAGATACATAATAGGTGAGATTATTCTGGATAGTTTTTCCTATGTATTTTGGTCATTTTTCAAAAAAATTTTATTAACTTTGCTTCCTCTTGAATGCTTAATAATAATTGATAATAAGCGGGGAATAATTGGTTTTGTAAGTTGTTCGGTGAAAAATTAAAAAATTAATTAAATTAAATTTATAATTTAGTTTGGAAAATTACTAATTCGGTTTAGCTTAGATTGAGAAAATATTTAATTTATTTTAGTAGAGAAATATAAGTGGGTTCACTGGTTTTGCTAGATCCTCGGCTTTTGAATAGGTATTTACATGAGTTGAAGAACTACATTATTATGAAAAAATATAGACAAGCAAAATAATAGAGTAGTTTTTAGTAGTATAAGTCACAAAGTAACTTTTATTATTGACAGATAAAACTTAAATTAGCAAATATTTATTTTTATTAATATTATTAAATATATATTCTTCTGAATTATATACTTCTTCCAAAAAATTAAGCAAGTTTATCATGAAATGAACAATTTTGCCTCTCAAAAATTAATTTTTTGGGTTCTCCCTTGCAACAACCTAAAGTTTTTATTGGGCCTAATTCACGACAAAACACCCAATTTGATGGGCCAAACTTAAGAAATAATCGGATAATTGACTAGAATGTACTTTTGTTTATGTGAAATCGCATGTATTTGTTTAATACATAATATTAATTTGTAGTTGAAAAATAAGACAAAACACAATGATAAAAGAAAAAGAGAACTAGAATAAGAAGAAAAATAAGTTAATGTGTGAAGAGACTATAAAAAAGGAAAAAGACCATTACAATATAAAATTGTGCAAAGTAAACGGTTACAACTTAAATAGAATAAAGGTACAATCTGAGAGCGAGCGTCTTTAATACATAATATTAATTTGTAGTTGAAAAATAAGACAAAAGAAAAATAAGTCATGTCATATATATATATATATATATATATATATATATATATATATATATATATATATATATATATATATATATATTTTATAACTTTGCACAATTTATATGTATTGGGACATTCTTTAAATATACAATATATTACTTAATACAATTTGAGAAAATCTTAAATGATGATCTCTTATTAAATGTAAATGTTGCAAATTAATGAGACATTCTTTAAGAAAATTATAACAATTTATAATTTTAATAGAGGGAGGGTGGTGTAAATGTTTGTATTGCTCTCATGTTCAAAGTATATACAACCCTGAATGACCAAAGGAAGATATTGTTGAAAATATACTTTTTTTTATTACGGAGTTACTTTAACACATTCTATAAGTATCCAAACTATAAAACCTATTCAAAAATTCGTGAATTATTCAAGGGGTGATTTTTATGTTCTATAATAAAATGCGATTTTCTGCATTTTATACAGTTATGCATTTATTTATTATATAAGAAGTTCATATTGATTAAATATACTTTTTTTTATTACGGAGTTACTTTAAACATTTAATAGGGTTGACTTGTATGAGAATTTGTGCTAGTTGTGAAAATTAATTTGAAATTTTGAATCAATGAACAAATCTCTAACCGGTTTGAACAATTTATGATTGATTAAAAATAAAACTAACTAGGGAACTTGAGAATAATTATTTTTGCGAGAGACCGTTTCTCGGTGATACAACCTCAAAATAAAGAGGTCATACGCTTATATTTTATATTAGTTAAATTATTTAACACATGTGTAAAATATGTCTCACAAAGAGATTATCTCATACAACACAGAATAGCTGAGACAACTTTTTAATGAGCACAAAAATTTGGACGAGACAGTCTCATTATGAAACTGATAATTTGCACCGGCCCAATTTGCGCGTGTAATAACATTTCATTTTTTTGGGCGTTTATCAATTTTGACCTTAAAGGTATCAATTTTGAAAATTGATATCTTTAAGATCAAAATTGAAAATTGTCTAGAAAATAAAAAAAATACCCACATTATTACACGCTCGAATTGGGCCGGCCCAAATTGATGATCTCATTATAAGGTCGTCTCGTCCAAAACCAGCTTTTTAATGAGACTGTGTATCTGACATAATGTGATAGGTTTGCCCGACCCAAGTCCACATGTACGGGTCCATATAATTGCGAAGTTCATCAGGCCCATATTAACTGTTTTTGACATTCACAAACAATATGGTGGCCCATTTGTTAGTTTTGTCAATCCAAAAAGCCTTTGGTCCGCTTGCTATATACATTTACACAAATTCTTATTTAATACGGTCTCATGTACCCTACATATAGGTTGAATAGTCCAACTACAAATTATCGACATATACTTCTAATATTCTTATTTAAGGACATTTCATCCAGAAACGATCACTCATCAAAATAGATCATAATTATAATATAGTACTCCTATGTGTTTTGGGTTGTATTTAAAAAGATATTACCATTTAAGATTTTTATATGATAATATCATACCTCATATTGCATTATAGAAATAAAAGTAAGTGATTTCTCAATGAGAAAATTACAAACGAATAAGTATTATGGAGTATTGATCAATCTCAAGTCGCACTACAAAAAATAGTGCTAATTGTGACAACTTTTATATTAATATCATGGCACTTAAACATGTCACTAAAATATTTAGTGACACTTGCAAGAAGTGTCATAAATTAGCTTGTCACAAATAAAAATATGACACCTTTAGTTGTCAGAACAATTGTGACACTTGCAATTGTCACATAACTATTAATAACATTTAAAAGTGTCACAATTAGAGCTATCATTATATAAAATAATTATGACACTTAAATTTGTTAAGATAATTATACTTCCATTAAGGAGTAAATATACTATCATCCTACTATAAAAATATAGATTAAAATTAAATATTAGAATAGTATATGCACAATATAAAATTGAAAAATACTTTGATATAACAAAATATCAAATGTAAATGTACTTCTAGATTGCAATTTAGAATTGAAAATGACAAAGTAATTTTTCATCTACATCCACCAAGTCAATATACATCAAAGGTAAAACTTATTATGTTAAAGTCAATATTATACTCCTAACAATCAAAAAATGCCTAATTTCAACCACATGATCCATTGTAATTGTCTTGGTCCATGTTTAAAGTCTGCAAAACAAAAAGAAATAGGATTTAGGAAAAGAAGTTGGAAGTTGAAAGTTGTGAATTTGATGGTATACCCCATGTTCGTATTCAAGGAAGTAGGAGCACCTTGAATAAGATTAGCAACAGTACTAGTTCTCTGTGGTCGAGAGTCTTGTTGTGCGAGATTCCATGCTTGCTCTGACCTAAACATTCCCTTTGAAACTTGTGAAACAGAATTAGCAACACTGCTAGCTATCTGTGGTCGAGAGTTCTGATGTGGGAGATTACATGCTTGCTCTAACCTAAACATTCCCTTTTAAATCTGTAAAATAATTAACATTAGTTTTACATATTCTACCATATATTATTATTAAGTATCAGTCACTTTTTAACTTTAAGATAAGATGTAGGTTGACAACAAGAAGACTGGCTTCAACCTTTATGTATACTCTTAACATTCAGATTATACTCATCGTTGGCTATATGTACCAATACAAATTAAGCATAAAAGGTATAAAAAAAACCACAAAATCCCATAGTAAATTGTCAAGGATCATCCTCTTGGAAACAATGTTTATACCCGCCCACCCTCCCCCCACACACATTCTCAACAGCTTTTAAGATGCCTGAGGTTTGCAAAAGCAGAGCATAATTGAAACAATTTTTCCAGTGTAAGAAGGTATGGAAGCCAAAACAATAAAGAAACTATCATCACAAGCTACATTTTAAGGCAACAAAAAAAAATTAAGAAGCCTAGATAAAACTGCAGATAAGAAGGTAAAGCAAGGCTAATGTACTATGAGCGATGCATTCAGAATTAATCACATGCTGATAAGAATGCATATTCTTGAGTCTTGACAATTAATACCCCAAAACTTCAAATAGAATGATTCTTGAATGGAACCTTTATTCAATTTTTGCAATTGGATGATTCATCATTATGCATCTAGATTTCATGAAAGAAAATGGTAGAATTGAAAGAAACTAAGATCGATTCGGTGCGATATAGCTTGATGAACGATTTCGAAACGTAACACAAGTATGAACGAAAATAAATTGCAAAAATAGAACACAAGGATTTAAGGAGGTTCACCCAAAATTGGCTATGTCCCCCGTGGTGTGTAGTTTGCTTGCTTTTATATTATTTGAGAACACTCTTGCAATAGAGAATTACAATGATGCAAGAGATAAACAATAGGCTATGTGTTTAGGCTAAAGGGTTTGTGTTTGATGTATTTGGTTGATCATCTAAGTCTTCTATTTATAGTGCTAGATACTCTAAGAGTTACAAATGACTTTTATTGTGAGTAAATAACATAATAATAACCATTGATCAGCTGAGTTGAATGATGTTGTAACATCCCAAGAAGTTGAAGAGCCAAAAACAGCATCCTGTGCAGGTCAGAGACTTCGCTCGACCGGGTCGAGCGGCTGGATCGAGCGGGAGATCAGAAGCTACTGGAAGTATTATGACTTGTTGCTCGACCCATCAGAAACATTGCTCGGTTGAGCGTCCGGTTGAGCGACCATCAGGTACCCCTGATCAGTTTGCTCGACTTCTCATAGAAAGGAGTCTCTTCATTTCTTCATTATGCATCATAAAACTCACATTTAAGTGACCCATCAATACATACACTTAAATTTAACACTTAACACCTTAATTAAGTTAGAAAACTTAATCATCCATCTTAATCCTTCTAGAATTACATTTCATGAATGCACACAACACATGTGCACTCAAGTCACATTCACAACAAGAATAATGGACTTGATTTTCCCAAACTTTATCATAAGTAAACAATTAATCCCCAAACTTTATCAACGAAAAAGTGCATCAAGAGCTATTGATCTAACTAATCCCAGTTCCACAAACAAGCTCGTGGTTTCAAGTAAACACCAGAGAAAATTTATAAAAACAATTCAGGGCATACAAATTGATGAAAATATATAATTTTAATAAATTTTACAATAAAAAAAGGAATGAATTCGGGAATCACCCTAATAAGAGAATTGACTAACCAACCCAAGCAGTAGCAACTGACGCTATAGAAGTACCAACTGTAAACACCACCCTGTGCCTCTCAAACGTATCCTGCAAACGAAGAAAATATACAAATCAACAACAGATGTTATAATACATATAATATCCTGCAAACGTATCTATCTGTTTCGTCAAGATTTCAGACCAAAAATCCTTATAGATAATATAATACATCATTCCATTAACATATCACAGACCAAAATCAGATAATATAATGCAACACAAACTCAATGGATAATACCTCATTTTTCGTCTACTCACCAATTAACATTCTCTCTGTGCTTATTACATTCAGCAGACCAAAATAAATAAATAGGAGTAGATGCAATTTTATCTATACTACTATCACATACCTGTGAACGAAGATTCTCTGTCTTGTCAACAAGAATCTCGATTTTCTCACCACGATCTAAAACCTATTCAAAGAGGTGAAGGCAGAAGCAATCAGTATTCAAAGATGCTGAATAGATGAGGCACATTACTTAACTATGAAAACCTAGAAACAAAACAGAGACAATTGTCTTGAAATCTATAAGTGTGCGCTAACCACCTTTACAAAACAATTTTGACAAAATCTAGCTCAGGTCCCCCAGTATATGAAAGAATAAACAATGGCGAACAATTTCACACTAAATTATTTTACTATGTAAAGCTTAATCATATTTCAAACCAAAATAATGCAAAAGCAACCCTAAAATCAGATAAAAAATCAAATAATAGCTTAAAACAAAGAAAAATGCAATTAAAATGAAATATCTACTTACAATAGTGATAATCAGTTGAAATTGAAGAATGATAGGTTAAAATATTGCTTACATTTGTTTGAGAAGATGAAGATGAAATGGTGGATTGGTTTTTAAGAGAGAAATTAAATTGTGGGTTTAGTTTGACAGAGAAATGAAATTGTCATGGTTTTTGTAATTTGAATTAGAAATGTTTTAATTTATTTTTGTTTGAAATGCTGAAAAATGGTTTGAAATAGCAATATATTTTCTGCTTATTTGTATATAATGTTTTTTTGTTTTTTTAATGTTAAAAGCTAAGAAATACTATGTAGTTATTGGTGACACATATAAATGTCATCTTTAATTGAGGACATTTGTAATTGTCACTTGTATTTTAGAACTTGTGACACTTCCATGAAGTGTTACCAAAATTATGTCATAATTGACACTATTTTTTGTAGTGTCGGGAACTTTTTTGGTGTGTCCTCTTTAATTGGTATAGATTGTCGTATTTGTGACCCCTCCAAACCTTAATCTTAGTATTTCTATGGGTAGGATACACTGAATTTGATGATGGTGATGATGACGATAATCATTCACAAACCACACTAAAACATTAGTAAAAATATAGTATACATAAACAATAATAATTTTAGCTACGTTTAAGTCATAGTACTCGACATTAGCATAACAAAACTACTAAAATACCTATTCTCTTGGCAATTTTCGACTCATTCATCTAAAGCTCTTATGTGATGTTAAATTGTTAATATGAAAATTTTCATTCATTTTTTATCTAAATTTCTGACTTTGTCTCTGAAATATTACTCCAATCATAATTAGGCTGACAAGCACAAACATGGTACATACTATACATTAGTGTCACGTTGTAAATTATAATTGAGAGTTCATAAATTCAATTTTAGCATATAATTTTGGACATAAGTAGTTGAAGTCGATATAGAATGGTACAAAAATATTAACACCATACATCATTATCTTAACATAATTACATCATAAATTCACATAATATTAACACCATATAATATCAAAATCTTACTTAAAAATAATTTTTTTTAAAAATTTAATCTTATCTTAATTGAAAAATAAGTATCACTTTTTAAGTTTGAATTTTACGTGCAATCTTTTCCTCTCTGCCTATACTTCAAATTGTAATCAAATAATATATAATAGTAATAATAATAACAATAATGATAATAATAGTTTATTTTATTTTTAAAAAAGGGTATAAAATGGTATAATAAATTATTTTTTTCGAAGATTAAATGGTATAATAATTAATTTCTTTTGAATTTTGACAATCTTTAGTGGTGGCATCAAGCATGACTTTTGTTAGGCAATGGTTTAAGAATTGAATGATCGATGCCAATGTCTTGTAACTTTAACATTATTCTTGTCAGCCTTTTTTTTACAGCAGCCTGACCTACTTTTTTTTTCTTCTTTCTCTATTCCATGCTGAAAATGTGACTCTAACTATAATACCATCTTTCTTTTCTATCGTTATTTTTATTTTTATTTATTTATTTTGGGTATGTATAACTACCTTTTTAAATTTTAGATTTTGTTCATTGTATGTTTTCCCTATACTAGACCCGAACCGTATTTTATCTGAGCGAAATACACTAGATATAATGATGTTCATTGTATGTTTTACACGATTCGTTGTTGATCGATTGGAGTAGTAAAGTTACTTGATGGTTTATAACAGTAGTTTTTTTGGATATTAAGTTGGTTGTATAAATATACTTAGTAAAATTTAATCAATATAATAAAAAAAAAAAAAAACTATTAAGTAAATATTGTTAATTACCTAAATAAAACTAGTTTAAAAAGCATTTATAAATATGTTTTTTATTGTTTAAATAACTGATTACTCAAAGTCCAAAAGCCAATAAAAAAATTATTGGACAAATAAGTTTATATTAAATTGGTCGAAATGATAGTTCACTTTAGTGAAAGATATAATAAAATAAGCTTTAGATAAATTTCATTCTCAAAATAAGCTTTTTCATGTTCGAGCCTAAGATCAGGGTTTATTCGTTGTTACTAATAGGGAACAAAAGAAAAAAATTACTTTGTTCACTATTAGTAACAGCAAAAAAAGAGTGACAATGTCATAACGATTGAGGAACAAAAAATGTAAAACAATTCTGTCCGTATGAACAGCGAACAAACTATCTATTTTTTTTTTACCATTTTTAACATTATGACATCGTCCCACTTTGTAACAGCGAACAAAATATTTTTTTCTTTTGTTCGCTGTTAGTAACAGGACAACTAACAAACTTTGAATTTAGGCTCGAATACAAGTACACTTATTTTGAAAATTTAAATTTTGAGCAAGTTTTATTTTGGGTATTGTTTTATTTAAAAAACTTATAGGAGTATTTTATAGTTTATTTCTAACTTTAGTTGGTTATAGTATTGAAGAATATTTTGGCAAGTGTATGAAACAGATATTGTTGCACGTGAATACATTATGGATTATACCTTACACAGAGTATTAAAATTAATACCGTAGTACTCCTACATAGGAACAACAAAAATATGTTATGTTATTAATAAAATTTGGATATTGCCGCATGTGGACGGTGAAAATAGAAAATAAATAAACGAAGAGTTTTTCAAACGTCTATATAAAATGTTTTATCAATAAAAAAATTATAAAATTGGAATTTTCACTTGTACCTAAAGAATTTTCTTAAATAGTTTGAGCAAACTCAATTATAATTGTCTCATGGAGAAACGATTTCAATAAAGCAATCAATATACATCAGTTGTACATGTTTAATTATCTGTTTAATCATTTCACTATAAATTTGCCGGAAATGTATTGTTATAAATTATTTATATTATTTTTTATACTTAATTAATTTGTTTCATGATTATTATTATTATTTTTGCCACATAATGCCACTAACATATCTGAAAGGTAAATAATTATAATAATGTTCAAATAATTAAGGAAGTTTTTTTTACAAGTGTGACTCAATAAGTAATGTTTGTAGTTTTGCTTTCTATCATCAAGGTTAGAAGTACAATTTTTGGTTACTATGGCAATATAAAATGTAATGTAAAGGGAAATAATAAAGAGGAGTAACGGTAAGAGTATGAGTTGTAGTTATATGTTGTTTGGTATGAAATTATAAGGGAAACAATTAATTGATGGAATTTGTTACTTGACATAAATAGGAGGTAACAAAGTAAGGGTATCCATTACCGTCAAGAAAGGGATTGGATTAACCTAATATTATACCAAACAAAATATATGAAGTAATGGTAATTGAATCCCTTACTTAGTATTAAAAAGTTCATACCAAACACCCCTAATTGTGATTTCCTCTTGCAGTTCATGTTGTCTTTTATTTGGTTTTGAAATTTTGATTAATATGTAAGATGTTTGAAAAAATTCAAAAAGATTTTAATTTGTTAGAAACGTTCACCTTATAAAAAATTAGGTCTTTTTTCTAAAGCGTTTGATTTTTACACTATTTACATGTTTTATATTCAGTGACAAAAACTCAGCAGAAGCTAAAAAAAAAAACAAAATTTTACATTACAAATTTGAGATAAAAAATAAAGGGCAATATTTGAGAACTTGTTAGAATATTTAAGATATTACTAGGCATCACACATCTTAAGCATCCAACCACTCCTCATACTTGATGTTTAATATTTCACTTTAAATGAGTGATTTTTGATTGGAACTCGTGATCTCTTGTCACACTAACTCTAATACTTGTCAACAAATAAACTAAATAAAAAGTTTAAGCTGATAGTTAAGCATCTATACTGTGTTATACTCCCTCCGTTTCTTTTTTATTGTCCACTTTCCTTATTTGGTCAGTTCACTCTAATTGTCCACTTTCTATTTTTGGCAAAGATTATTTACCTAAATACCCCCAACTACCCCAACTTATATTATTTAAAATACCCTACCTACCACCTTTTCAATTATTATAATCACTTAAATACAACAACTACCACCTTTACAATTATTATAATCACTTAAAATACACCATTACCATTTTTCTTAATTTGCGTGCCCACTAAAAAGTGGACAATAAGAAGACGTGGAGGGAGTATATTCTAAAAAAAGTTGTGACCTCTTTCTTATTACTAGCTTTACCACTACGCTAGTCATTTTAATTTTACTTCAATTTATAAGAAATCTTCACTATATACTTCTATATATACTTCCTTCGGTCCAAATTACTTGCATCAAATATATTTTTGCGCAATTTAATGTGTTTGTCGGATCGTTTATATCTAGAGTTATACACAACTAAAACTTATAAAAATTTGATATTATGAAAATATGCGACGAGACAAAATATGTCTTTTTTCTCGTACAATAACCGAAATATGTAAATTACCGTAGAATGATAAATAATGCAAAAGTTCATTTGGTACAAGTAATATGAAAACAGGAAAAATATTATACTTCCTCCGTTTCATAATACTTGCTACCGAGTGTGATATGTTGTATGGAAAAATATCACAATCAGTAGCAATTATTATAGAAGGGAGGAAGTATAGTCGGGGGAATGTTCTCCCCACGCCCTACCTATGTTTCGGCCTTGTCTATACCCTATAGTTGATGTGTGTGCAAGGTACATCATGTCATTCATGTGTGTACGTGCATGGATGACAAGCAGAGTGGTGTATGGAACGCACATGCTAATGCACACGACGTCTATGAATTCTGTTTACGGACAGAGAGAGATACATGCGTACAAATTTAAATTTGGAATTTTTTGGCCGTGTTTTTCTTTTGGTATGAATTATCACCTTCTTTTCTTCTTCAAACTTTTATATGTATTTTAATTTTCTATAAACAGGATATACTGAATATGATGATGATGAATTAATAATCATTAAACAATTGATTTAAAAGGCTAACAAATCAGTTAATAATTTTAGTTAATCAAATCAGTTAATCCAAAAAAATTCTCAATGTAAAATATTTATATATAAATGTTGAATAACAGCTAATTACTCATAAATATTTCAATCAAAAGAATTGACCAAATTACTAGACTTGACTAAACGTACATTATGTTCAATTCTCAAGTAGGTGTAAGTTGATGACTTTGCAACATCTCTAAAATGAAGGCATTCACAATCTACGCATTGATTTTTTGGATTGTAATGTTTTTGAATGTTACAGAAATCAAAATCTTCTAAATTTCTTTAAGTTTC